>JAIUJO010001526.1:0-2500 GCA_023846275.1 Vanilla planifolia | reverse complement strand
TCTTCTTTTCCTACCTCTTCTCCTCCTCCTCATCTTTTTTCCACTTCTTCTACTTTCTACACTTCACCTCCTCCTCCTCTTCTTCATCTTCTTCTTCTTCTCCCTCTTCTTCTTCTTCTTCTTCTTCTCTGTCTCCTTCTCCTTCTTCTTTCTCTTCTTCTTCTTCTTCTTCTACTTTTGCTTCTCCTCTTTCTTCTTCTTCTTCTCCTGCTTCGTCTTTTTCTTCTTCTCCTTCTACTTATTCTCCTTCTTCTCTTTCTTCTCCTCCTTCTTTTCTCCTTCTTCTTCTTCATCTTCTTCTTCTTCTTCCTCCTACTCCTCTTCTTCTTCTTCTTCATCTTCATCTTCTTCTTCTTCTTCTTCTTCCTTGTCTTCTTCTTCTTCTTCTTCTTCGCCTTCTCCACCTCCTCTCCCTCCTTCTTCTTCTCTTCTTCTCCTTCTTCTTCTCCTTCTTTTTCTTCTCCTCTCCTTCTCCTCCTTCTCCTTCTTCTACTTCATCTTCTTCTTCATCTTCTCCTTCTTCTTCTTTTTCTCCTTCTACTTCTTCTTCTCCTCCTTCTTCTTCTACCTTCTTCTTCTTCTCCTTCTTCTTCTTCTTCTTCTTCCTCTTCTTTTTCTCTTTCTCCTTCTTCTTCTTCTTCTCCTCCTCCTTCTCCTTCTTCTTCTTCTACAGCTTCTTCTTCTTCTCCTTCTTCTTCTTCTTCTTCTTCTACTTCTTCTTCTCCTTCTTTTCTTCTCCTCTCCTTCTCCTCCTTCTCCTTCTCTACTTCATCTTCTTCTTCATCTTCTCCTTCTTCCTTCTTTTTCTCCTTCTACTTCTTCTTCTCCTCCTTCTTCTTCTCCTTCTTCTCTTCTCCTTCTTCTTCTTCTTCTTCTTCCTCTTCTTTTTCTCTTTCTCCTTCTTCTTCTTCTTCTCCTCCTCCTTCTTCTCCTTCTTCTTCCTCCTCTCTTCTTCTTCTCTTCTTCTTCCTCCCTTCTTCTTCATCCTTTTATCCTTTCTTTGCTTCTTCTTTTCTATCTTCTTCTCTTCCATCTTTCTTCCTTCTTCCCTTCTTCTTCTTCTCCTTCCCTTCTTCCTTCTTCTCCTTTTCTTCTCCTTCTCTTCTCTCCTTCTTCCTTCTTCTACTAGTTCTTCTCCTTCTTTGTCTCCTTCCTCATCTCCTTCTTCTTCTTCTCCATCTTCATCTTCTCCATCTTCTCCTACTTCTTCTTCTTCTTCTTCTTCCTCTTCTTCTCCTTCTTCTTCCCCTTCTTCTTGTTCTTCTTCTCCTTCTTTTTCTCCTTATGCTTCTTCTTCTTCTTCTTCTTCTTCTCTTCTTTTTCTTCTTCTTTTACTTCATCTTCTCGTCCTTCTTCTTCTCTTGTTCTCTTCTTCTTCTTCTTCTCCTTCATCTTCTTCTTTATCTTCTACTTCTTCTCCTCCTTCTCCTTCTTCTTCTCTCCTTCTTCACCTTCTTCTTCTTCTACTACTTCTTCTCCTTCTTTGTCCCTCCTTCTTCATCTTCTTCTTCTTCTACTCCTTCTTCTCCATCTTCTCCTTCTTCTTCTTCTTCTTCTTCTTCTTCTCCTTTTCATTCTTCTTCTTCTTCTCCTTTCCTTTTCCTTCTTCCTCTCCATCTTCTTCTTTTTCTTCTTCATCTTCTCCTCTTTCTACTTCTTCTCCTTCTTCTCCTTTGACTTCTTCTTCTCCCCTCTTCTTCTCTTCTCCTTCTTCTTCTCTTTCTTCATCATCTTCTTCTTCTCCTTCTCCATCGTCTCCTTCTCTTCTCCTTCTTCTTCATCTTCTTCCTTCTTCATTGCTTTCTACTTCTTCTTCTTCTTCTTCTTCATCTGCTAAACCTTTCTTCTTCTCCTTCTCCTTCCACTTCTTCTTCTTCATCATCTTCTTCCTGTTCTTCTCCTTCTTCTTCACTTCTCTTCTTCTTCTCCTTCTCCTTCCACTTCTTCTTCTTCATCATCTTCTTCCTCTTTCTTCTCCTTCTTCTTCCCCTTCTCTTCTTCTTCTTCTCCTAATTCTTCTTCTTCACTTCTTCCTCTTCTTATTATTCTTCTTCTTCTTCTACTTCTTCTTCTTCTTCTACTCAATCTTTTTCTTCTTCTTCTTCTCCTTCTTCTTCATCTTCTTCTTCTTCATCTTCTTCTTCTTCTTTTTCTTCTTTTTCTTCTTCTTCTTCTTCTGCTTCTTCTTCCTCTTCTCTTTCTTCTTCTTCTTCTTCTTCTTCTTCTTCTCCTCCTACTCCTCCTTCATCCTCTTCTTCTTCTTCTCCTCCTTCTCCTTCTCTTTCTTCATCATCTTCTTCTTCTTCTGCTTCTTCTTTTTTCTCTTCTTCTTCTCTTTGTACTTCTTCTCCTTCTACTTCTTCTTATTCTCCTCCTTCTTCTTCTCCTTCTTCTTCTTCTTCTACTCCTTCTTCTTCTTCTTCTTCTTCTTCTTCTTCTTCTCTTCTTCTTCATCTCTCATCGTCCTCCTCTCTACTTTCTCTCCTTCTGCTACTTCTTC
>JAIUJO010000624.1:170000-182994 GCA_023846275.1 Vanilla planifolia | reverse complement strand
GGAAGAAGACTAGAAGAATAAGAAGAAGAAGTAGAAAAAAAGTAAAAAGAGAAGGAGTAGCAGAAGAAGAAGAAGAATAAGAAGAAGAAGATATAGAAGAAGAAAAAGAAAAAGAAGAAGAAGAAGAAGAAGACAGATAAGAAGAAGAAGAGGAATATGAAGAAGAATCAGAAGAAGAATAAGAAGAAGAAGAAGAGGAAGAAGAAGTAAAAGAAGAAAAAGGAGAAGAAGAGGAAGAAGAAGAAGAAGAACAAGTAGAAGAAGAAAAGGAAGAAGTAGGAGAAGAAGAAGAAAATGGAGAAGAAGAAGAAGTAGAATAATAATAATAAGATGAAGAAGAAGAAGAAGTGAAAGAAGAAGAAGAAGAAGAAGAGGAAGAAGAACAATAACATTAATATAAAGATGATGAAGAAGATGAAATAGAAGAAGAAGAAGAAGAAGAAGAAAAAGAAGAAGTAGAAGAAGAAGAAGAAGAAGAAGAAGAAGAGGAAGAGGAAGTTGATGAAGAAGAAGAAGAACAAGAACAAGAAAAAGTAGAAGACGTATAAGAAAGAGAAGAAGAAGAACTAGAGGAAGAAAAAGAAAGTGCAGAAGAAGAAAGAAAAGATGAAGAAGACAGAGAAGAAGAAGAAGATGAAGACAATGAAATAGAAGAAGAAGAAGATGATGATGAAAAAGAAGAAGAAGAAGTAGAAGAAGAAGAAGAAGAAGTAGAAGAAGGCAAAGAAGAAATAGAAGACAAAGAAGAAGAAGAGGGAGAAGAAGAAGAAGAAGAAGGAGAAGAAGAGCGAGAAGATGAAGAAGAAGAACAAAAAGACGAAGATGAAGAAGATGAGGAAGAAAAGGAAGAAAATGAATAAGAAGAAAAAGTAGTAGTAGTAAAAGAAGAAGAAGAAGAAGAAGAAGCAGAAGAAGAAGAAGAAGAAGAAGAAGAAAAAGAAGAAGAAGAAGAAGACGAAGAATAGAAAGCAGACAAAAAAGCAGAATTAGTTGAAGAAGAAGTTGAAGAAGAAGAAGAAAAAGAAGAAGAAGAAGAAGAAGAAGAAGAAGATGATGATGATGATGATGATGATGAAGTAGAAGATGAAGAAGTAGAAGATGATGATGAAGAAGAAGAAGAAGAAGAAGAAGAAAAAGGAGAAGAAGAGAAAGAAGAAGAAAAAGAGAAGAACATGAAGAAGAAGAAGAAGAAGAAGAAGAGCAAGAAGAAGAAGAAGTGGAAGAAGAAGAAGGCGAAGAAGAAGAATTTGTAGATGAAGAAGAGGAAGAAGAAGAATAAGAAGAAGAAGAAGATGATGAAGGAAAAGTAGTAGAAGAAGAAGAAGTAGTAGTAGAAGAAGAAGAAGAAGAATAAGAAGAAGGAGAATAAGAAGTAAGATGAAGTAGAAGTAGTAGAAGAAGAAGCAGTAAAAAAAGATGCAAAAGAAGAAGAACATGAAGAAGATGAAGAAAGAGAAGAAGAAAAAGAATAAGAAGAAGAAAAAGAAGAAGAAGAAGAAGAAGAGGATGAAGAAGAAGCAAAAGAAGAAGAAGAAGAAGAAGAAGATGAATATGATGAAGAAGTAGAAGAAGAAGAAGAACAAGAAGAACAAGAGGGTGAACAAAAAGAAGAAGAAGAAAAAGAAGAAGAAGAAGAAGATGAAGATGAAGAAGAAGAAGAAGATAAAGACAAAGAAGAAGAAGATAAAGACAAAGAAGAAGAAGAAGAAGCAGAAGAAGTAGAACAAGTAGGAGAAGAAGAAGAAGAAGAATAAGAAGGAGAAGAAGTAGAAGAAGAAGGAGAAGATGAAGAGGAATAAGAAGAAGATGGAGAAGAAGAAGGAGAAGAAGAAGGAGAAGAAGAAGATAAAGAAGAGAAAGAAGAAGAAGAAGATGAAGAAGAAGCAGGATTAGAAGAAGAAGAAGTAGAAGAAGAAGAAGAACCTGAAGAATAAGAAGAAGAATGACAAGAATAATAAGAAGTAGAACAAGAGAATGAAGTAGTAGAAGAAGAAGAAGAAGAGGAAGAAGAAGACTAGAAGAAGAAGAAGAAGAAGAAGAAGAAGAAGTAGAAAAAGAAGTAAAAAGAGAAGGAGTACCACTAGAACAAGAAGAAGAATAAGAAGAAGAAGATATAGAATAAGAAAAAGAAAAAAAGAAGAAGAAGAAGAAGATAAATAAGAAGAACAAGAGGAATATGAAGAAGAATAAGAAGAAGAAGAGGAAGAAGAAGTAAAAGAAGAAAAACAAGAAGAATAAGAAGATGTAGATGAAGAAGTAGAAGAAGAAGAAGAAGAAGATGAAGATGATGATGAGGATGGAGAAGAAGATGGAGGAGAAGAAGAAGGAAAAGAAGATCATGAAGGGGAAGTAGAAAAAAAAAGGAGGAGTAGAAGAAGAAGATGAAGAAGAAGAAGAAGAACATAAAGAAGAGAAATAAAAAGATGAAGAAGAAGAAGAAGAAGAAGAAGAAGATGATGATGATGAAAAAGAAGAAGATGATGATGAAGAACAAGAAGAAGAAGAAGAGAGAAGAAGAAAAAGAGAAGAACATGAAAAAGAAGAAGAAGTTGAAGATGAAGAAGACGAAGAAGAAGAAGTTGTAGAAGAAGAAGAGGAAGAAGAAGAATAAGAAGAAGAAGAAGAAGATGATGAAGAAGTAGAAGAAGAAGAAGTAGAAGTAGAAGAAGAAGAAGAAGAAGACGAGGATGAAGAAGAAGCAAAAGAAGAAGAAGAAGAAGAAGAAGAAGATGACTATGATGAAGAAGCAGGAGAAGAAGAAGAAGAATAAGAACAAGAAAAACAAGAAGGTTAAGAAGAAGAAGAAGAAGAAGAAGAAGAAGAAGAAGAAGAAGAAGAAGAATAAGATAAAGACAAAGAAGAAGAAGAAGAAGAAGTAGAAGAAGTAGAAGAAGAAGAATAATAAGAAGAAGAAGAAGAAGAATAAAAAGGAGAAGAAGTAATAGATGAAGAAGTCGAAGAAGAAGAAGAAGAAGAAGTAGAACAAGTAGGAGAAGAAGAAGAAGAAGAAGAAGAAGAACAAGAAGGAGAAGTAGAAGAAGAAGGAGAAGATGAAGGGGAAGAAGGAGAAGAAGGAGAAGACGAAGGAGAAGAAGAAGTTTAGATGAAGAAGGAGAAGGTGAAGAAGAAGGAGAAGAAGAAGAAGAAGAAGTAGAAGAAGAAGAAGAAGTAGAAGTAGAAGAAGAGGAAGAAGAAGAAGAAGAAGAAGAAGAAGAACTTGAAGAATAAGAAGAAGAACGATAAGAACAATAAGAAGTAGTAGAAGAGGATGAACTAGTAGAAGAAGAAGAAGAAGAGGAAGAAGAAGAAGAAGACTAGAAGAAGAAGAAGAAGAAGAAGAAGTAGAAAAAAAAAGTAAAAAGAGAAGGAGGAGCAGTAGAAGGAGAAGAATAAGAAGAAAAAGATATAGAAGAAGAAAAAGAAGAAAAAGAACAAGAAGAAGAAGAAGAAAAAGACAAATAAGAAGAACAAGAGGAATATGAAGAAGAATCAAAAGAAGAAGAAGAGGAAGAAGAAGTCAAAGAAGAAAAAGAAGAAGAAGAATAAGAAGGAGAAGAGGAAGAACAAGAAGACGAAGAACAAGAACAAAAAGAAGTGGGAGAAGAAGAACTAGAATAATAATAATAATAATAAGATGAAGAAGAAGAAGAAGTGAAAGAAGAAGAAGAAGAGGAGAAAGAAGAATAATAACAATAATATAGATGATGAAGAAGATGAAATAGAAGAAGAAGAAGAAGAAAATGAAGAAGAAGAAGAAGAAGAAGGAGAAGAAGAAGAAGAAGAAGAAGAAGGAGAAGAAGAAGAAGAAGAAGAAGAAGGAGAAGAAGAAGAAGAAGAAGAAGAAGAAGAAGAAGAAGAAGAAGAAGAAGAAGAAGAAGAAGAAGAAGAAGAAGAAGAAGAAGAAGAGGAAGAAGAAGAAGAAGAAGAGGAAGAAGAAGAAGATGAAGAGGAAGAAGAAGAAGAAGAAGAAGAGGAAGAAGAAGAAGAAGAAGAGGAAGAAGAAGAAGAAGAAGAAGAAGAAGAAGAAGAGGAAGAACAAGAAGAAGAAGAAGAAAAAGAAGAGGAACGAGAAGAATAAGAAGAAGAAGTAGAATAAGAAGAAGAAGAGGAATAAGAAGAAGAAGAAGAAGAAGAAGAAGAAGAAGAAGAAGAAGAAGAAGTAGAAGAAGAAGTAGAAGAAGAAGAAGAAGAAGAAGAAGAAGAAGAAGTAGAAGATGAAGAAGAAGAAGAAGAGGTGGGAGAAGAAGAAGGAGAAGAAGAAGAAGGGGAAAGAAGATCATGAAGAGGAATAGGAACAAGAAGAAGAAGAAGATGAAGCAGAAGAAGAAGAAGAAGAAAAAGAGGAAGATAAGAAGAAGAAGAAGTTGTAGTTGTAGTAGTAGTCGTAGAAGAAGAAGAAGAAGATGATAAGAAGAAGAAGAAGAAGAAGAAGAAGAAGGAGATGAAGGAGAAGAAAAAGAAGAACAAGAAGAAGTAGAGGAACTAGAACAAATAGAAAAAGATGAAGAAGTCGAACAAGAAGATGAAGAAGAAGAGGAAGAAGAAGAAGATGGAGAAGAAGAAGAAAAAGAAGAAGGACAAGATAAAGTAGAAAAAGAATTAGACGAAGAAGAAGAAGATCAAGAAGAAGAATAGAAAGCAGAAGAAGAAGAAGAAGAAGAAGAAGAATAAGAAGACGATGAAGAAGAAGAAAAAGGAGTAGAAGAAGAAGAAGAAGACGAAGAAGCAGAAGAAGTAGAAGAAGAAGATGCAGTAGAAGAGGAAGAAGAAGTTGAAGAAGAGGAATAAGACGTTGAAGCAAAAGAAGAAAAGATGGAGACGAAGAAGAAGAAGAAGAAGAAGAAGAAAAATAAGGAGAAAAAGCAGAAGAAGAAGAAGGAGAGAAGGAAGAGGAAGAAGAAGAGAAAGAAGAAAATGAAGAAGAAGTTATAGTAAAATAAGATGAAGAAGAACAAGAAGTAGAAGAAAAAGAAGAAGAGGAAGATTAAGAAGGGTAAGAATAATAATAATTATAATAATAAGATGAAGAAGAAGAAGAAGAAGAAAAATAAGAAAAAAAAGAATAATAATAATAATAATAATAATAATAATAATAATAATAATAAGAAGAAGAAAAAGAAGAGGAAGTAAAAGAAGAAGAAGAAGAAGAAGAGGAAAACGAGGAAGAAGAAGAAGAAGAAGAAGAAGAAGAAGAAGAAGGAAAAGAAGAAGAAGAAAAGTAGTACAAGTAGAAGGAGAAGAAGTAGAGGAAGAAAAAGAAGAAAATAAGGAAGAAGGATAAGATGAAGAAGACCAAAAAGAAGAAGAAGAAAAAGACGAAGAAGAAGAAGAAGAAGAAGCAGAAGAAGAAGAAGAAGAAGAAGAAGAGAAGAAGTAGAAGAAGAAGAAGAAGATGATGAAAAAGAAGAAGAAGAAGAAGAAGAAGAAGAAGAAGATGAAAAAGAAGAAGAAGAAGAAGAAGAAGAATATGAAGAAGTAGAACAAAAAGACGAAGAAGAAGATGAAGAAGAACTTGAAGAAAATGAAGAAGAAGAAGAAGAAGAAGGAGAAGAAGAAGAAGAAGATGAAGAAGAAGAAGAAGATGATGATAATGATTGTGAATAAAAATTAGAAGAATAAAAAGTCAAAGAAGGAGAAGCAGAAGAAGAAGTAGACAATGAAGAAGAACAGAAGAAGAACAAGAAGAAGAAATAGAAAAAGAAAAGATGAAGAAGGAGAGGAAGAAGTAGGAGAAGAAGATGGAGAAGAAGAATAAGAAGTAGAAGCAGCAAAAGAAGAAGAAGAGTATAAAGAAGAAGAACAAAAAGAAGAAGAAGAAGAAGAAGAAGAAGGAAAAGAAGAAAAAGAAGAACAAAAAAATATGAAGAAGAAGAAAAAGAAGATGAAGAAGTCGAAGAAGAAGAAGAAGAAGAAGAAGAAGGGGAAGAAGAAGAAGAAGAAGTAGAAGAAGAAGTGGAAGATGAAGAAAAAGAAGGAGAAGAAGAAAAAGAATAACAATAATAATAATAATAATAACAATAACAATAATAATACTAATAATAATAACAATAATAAAAGAAGAAAAGGAAGAAAGAAGAAGAAGTAGAAGATGATGAAGAAGAAGAAAAAGAAGGAGGAGAAGAAGAATAAGAAAAAGTAGAAAAAGAAGGAGAAGATGAATCAGAACAAGTATAAGGACAAGTAGAAGGGGAAGAATTAGTAGAAGAAGATTAGGAAGAAGAAAAAGAAAAACGAGAAGAAGAAGAAAAAGTGGAAGAATAATAAGAAGTAGAATTAGAACAAGATGATGATGATAATGGTGATGAAGAAGATGTTAAAGAAGGGGAAGAAGAAGAAGAAGAAGAAGATCAAGAGGAAGAGGAAGAAAAAGAAGAAGAAGAAGTAGAAGAAGAAGAAGAAGATAAAGAAGAGAATGAAGAAGACGACGAAGAAGAAGAAGAAAAGAAGTAGAAGAAGTTGAAGAAGAGGTACAAGGAGAAGAAGAAGAAGAAAAATTAGAAGAAATAGAAGAAGAACTTGAAGAAGAAGTAGAAGAAGAAGGAGAAGAAGAAGAAGAAGAGGAGGAAGAAGAAGAGGAAGAGGAAGAAGAAGAACAAGAAGAAAAAGAAGAAAAATTAGTAGAAGAAGAAGAAGATGATGATGATGATAAAGAACAAGAATAAGAAGAAGAAGAAGCAGGAGTAAAAGTAGTAGAAGAAGAAGAAGTAGAAGAAGAAGTCGAAGAAGAAGAGGAAGAGGAAGAAGAAGAAGGAGAACAAGAAGAAGAAGAGGAAGAAGAAGAAGAAGAAGGCGAAGAAGAAGCAGTAGTAGTAGTAATTGTAGAAGAAGAAGAAGAAAAAGAAGAAGAAGAAGTAAAAGTAAACAAAGACAAAGAAGAAGAAGAAGAAGAAGAAGAAGAAGAAGAAGAAGGAGAAGAAGGGGAAGAAGAAGAAGAAGTAAGAGAAGATGAAGTAGTCGAGGATAAAGAAGAAGAAGCAGAAGAAGAAGGAGGAGAAGAAGAAGAAGAAGATGATGATGATGAAGAAGATGGAGAAGATGTAGAAGACGAAGGAGAAGAAGAAAAAGAAGAAGAAGAACATTAATTAGCAGAAGAAGTAGAAGAAAAAGTAAACAAAGAGCAGAAGTAGTTGAAGAAGAAGAAGTATAAGAAGAAGACGAAGAAGAAGAAGAAGAAGAAGAAGATGATGATGATGATGATGATGACGTAGAACAAGGAAAAGTCGAAGAAGAAGAAGCAGAAGAAGAAGAATAAGATGAAGAAGAAGAAGAAAAAGAAACAGAAAAAGAAAAAGAAGAAGAAGCATTAGTAGTAGAAGAAGAAGAAGAGTAAAAAGAAGAAGAAGAAGAAGAATAAGAAGAATGAGAAGAAGAAGAAGAAGAAGAAGAAGAAGAAGAAGACGAAGAAGAAGAAGAAGAAGAAGAAGAACAAGAAGTGGAAGAAGATGAAGAAGAGAAGTAGAAGAAGAAGAAGAAGAAAAAGAAGATGAAGAAGAAGTAGAAGAAGGAGAAAATGAAAAATAAGAAAAACAAGAAGTAGTAAATGAAGATGAAGAAGATGAAGAAGAACAAGAACAAGAAGAAGAAAAATAAGAAGAAGGAGGAGGGAGAGGAGGAGAAGAAGAAGAAGAAGAAGAAGAAGAAGAAGAAGAAGTAAAAGTAGACAAAGACAAAGAAGAAGAAGAAGAAGAAGATGGAGAAGAAGGGGAAGAAGAAGAAGAGGGAGAAGTAAGACAAGATGAAGTAATCGAGGATAAAGAAGAAGAAGCAGAAGAAGAAGGAGGAGAAGAAGAAGAAGGTGATGATGATGAAGAAGAAGGAGAAGATGTAGAAGACAAAGGAGAAGAAGAAGAAGAAGAACATTAAGTAGCAGAAGAAGTAGAAGAAAAAGTAAACAAAGAGCAGAAGTAGTTGAAGAAGAAGAAGTAGAAGAAGAAGAAGAAGAATAAGAAGAATGAGAAGAAGAAGAAGAAGAAGAAGAAAAAGAAGAGGAAGAAGAAGAAGAAGAAGGAGAAGAAGAAGAAGAAGAAGAAGAAGAGGAAGACGAAGAAGAAGAGGAAAAAGAAGAAGAAAAGGAAGAAGAAGAAGAAGAGGAAAAAGAAGAAGAAGAAGATGAAGAACAAGAAGAAGAGAAAGAAGAAGAAGAAGAAGAAGAAGAAGACGAAGAAGATGAAGAAGAAAAAGAAGAAGAAGAAGAAGAAGAAGAAGACGAGGAAGAAGAGGAAGAAGAAGAACAAGAAAAAAGAAGAAAAAGAAGCCGAATAAGAAGAAGAGGAGGAAGAAAAAGAGGAAAAAGAAGAATAAAAATAAAATGAAGAAGTAGAGGAGGAAGAAGAAGAAGAAGAAGAAGAGGAAGTAGTAGAAGAAGTAGAAGAAGAAGAAGAAGAAGAGAAAAAAGTTGAAGAAAAAGAAGATGATGATGACGATGACGATGATGAAGACGAACAAGAAGAAGAAGAAAAAGAAGAAGTGGATGAAGAAAAAGAAGAAGGAGAAGAAGAAGAAGAAGAAGAAAAAGAATAAGAAGAGGGAGAAGAAGAATTTGAAGGAGAAGGAGAAGAAGTGAAGGAAGAAGAAGAAGAAGAAGAAGATGGAGAAGAAGAAGAAGAAGAATAAGAAAAAGAAAAAGATGAAGGAGAAGTAGAAGTAGAAGAAGAATTAGAGGAAGAAGAAGATCAAGAAGAAGAAGAAGATGAAGAAGAAGAAAAAGAGGAAGATGATGAAGAAGATGAAGAAGAAGTAGATATAGAAGAAGTTAAAGAAGAAGAAGAAGAAGATGTTGATGATGAAGAAGACGAAGTAGAAGAAGAGAATGCAAAAGAAAAGGAAGAAGAAGAAGAAGAAGAAGAAGAGGAAGAAGAAGAAGAAGAAGAAGAAGCAGAAGAAGAAGAAGAAGAAGAAGAAAAAGAAGTAGAAGAAGAAGAAGCAGAAGAAGAAGAAGAAGAAGAGGAAGAAGAAGAAGAAGAAGAAGAACTAGAAGAAGAAGAAAGAGAAGAAGAAAAGGAAGAAGAAGAAGAAGAAGAAGAACAAGTAGCAAAAAAGAAGTGGAAGAAGAAGAAGAAAAAGAAGAAAAAGAAGTAGTAATAGAAGAAAAAAGAAGAACAAGAACAAAACAAGAAAAGGAAGAAAAAGTAGAAGAAGAAGAATAAGAAGTAGAAGAAGTTGAAGAAGAAGAACATGAAATAAGGATAAGAAGAAGAAGAAGAAGAACAAGAAGAAGAATAAGAAGAAGAAGAAGAAGAAGAAGAAGAGGAAGAAGAAGAAAAAGAAGAAGAAGAAGATGAAGAAAAAGAAGAAGTGGAAAAAGAAGAAGAAGAAGTAGAAGAAGGAGAAGAAGAAGAGGAAGAAGAAGAAGAAAAAGAAGGAGAGGACGATGAAGATTAAGGCGAAGAAGAAGAAGAAGAAGAAGAAGAATATGAAGTAGTTGTAGAAGAAGTAGAAGAAATAGAAGAAGAGGAAGAAAAAAAAGGAGGAGAGGAAGAAGACGAAGAAGAGAAGTAGAAGTAGAAGAACAAGAAGAAGAGTAAGAAGTAGAAGGGGAACTAAAAAAAGGAGAAGCAGAAGGAGAAGGAGAATAGGAAGAGGAAGGAGAAGATGGAGAAGAAGGAGAAGAAGAATAATAATAATAATAAGAAGAAGAAGAAAAAGATGAAGTTGAAGAAGAAGAAGAAGAGATAGAAAGAGAAGAAGAATAACAAAAAGAATAGGAAGGAGAAGAAGAAGAAGAAAAAGAAAAAGAAGAGGAAGAAGATGGGGAAGAAGAGGAAGAAGTAGTAAAAGAAAAAGAAGAAGAAGAAGAAGAAGAAGAAGAAGAGGAAGAAGAGGGAGAAGAAGGGGAAGAAGAGGAAGAACAAGAGGAAGAAGAAGAAGAAGAACAAGAAGTAGAAGATGATGATAATGATGATGAAAAGAAGAAGAAGAAGAAGTAGAAGAAAAAGAAGAAGAAGAGGAACAAGAGGAGGAAGAAGAAGAAGACGAAGAGGACGAAGAAGGAGAAGATGATGACAATGAAGAAATAGAAGAAAAAGGAGAAGAAAAAGTAGTAGAAGAAGAAAAAGAAGAAGAAGAAAAGAAGAAGGGGAAGAAGAAGAAAAACCAGAAGAAGAAAAAGTAGAAGAAGAATAAAAAGAAGATGAAGTAGAAGATGAAGAAGAAGAAGTAGTAGTAGTAGAAGAAAAAGAAGAGGAAGATTATGATGAATTAGAAGTAGTTGAAGAAGAATAAGAATAAGAAGAAGAAGAAGAAGAAGAAGAAGAAGAAGAAGAAGAAGAAGAAGAAGAAAAGGAAGAAGAAGATGATGAAAAAGAAGTAGAGGATGAAGAAGAATACTAAGAAGATGAAGAAGATGGTGAAGCAGAAGAGGAAGGAGAAGAAGTAGTAGAAGAACAAAGGGAAGAAGAAGAAGAAGAAGAGGAAGGAGAAGAAGAAGAAGAAGAAGAAGAAGAAGAAGAAGAACTAGAAGAAGAAGAAGAAGAAGAAGAAGAAGAAGAAGAACAACAACAACAAGAAGAAGAGAAAGAACAACAATACAAGAAGAAGAAGAAGAAGAAGCAAAAGAAGAAGAAGTAAAAGTAGTAGTAGTAATAGAAGAAGAAGAATAAGAAGAAGAGGCAGAACAAGAAGAAGTAGAAGAAGAACATGACGAAAAAGAAGAAAAAGAAGAAGAAGAAGATGAAGCAAAAGAAGAAGAAGAAGAGTAAGAAGAAGAAGAAGGAGAAGAAGATTAAGATGAAGAAAAAGAAGATGATGAAGAAGAAGAAGAGTAAGAAGAAGAAGGAGAAGAAGAAGAAGAAGAAGGAGAAGAAGAAGAAGAAGATTAAGATGATGAAAAGGAAGATGAAGAGGAGGAGGAAGAAGAAGAAGAAGAGAGAGAAGAAGAAGAAGTAAAAGAAGAAGAAGTAGAAGAAGAAGAAAAAGAGGACGATGAAGAAGAAGAAGAAGATGGAGAAAAGTGAGAAGAAAAAGAAGAAGAAGGAGAAAAGAAGAAGAAGAAGAAGATGGAGAAGAAGAAGGAGAAGAAGAAGATGAAGAAGAAGAAGAAGAAGAAGACGAAGAAGAAGAAGTAGAAGAACAAGAAGAAGGAGAAAGAAAGTAAGAAAAGAAGAAGAAAAAGAAGAAGAAGAAGAAGAAGTAAAAGAAGAAGAAAAAGAAGAAGCAACAATCATAGAAGACATTCAAGAACAAGAAGAACAAGAAAATGAAAAGAAGAAGAAAAAGGAAGAAGTACTAGTAAAGGCAGAAAAAAAAGAAAACGAAGAAGAAGGAAAAGGAGTATTAGAAGAAGAAGAACATAAAGATGAAAAAGACAAAGTAGAAGAAGGAGAAGAATGAAAAGAAGAAGAAGAAGAAAAGGAAGATAGGGAAGAAGAAGAATAAAAGATGAAGGAGAAGAAGAAGTTGAAGTAGAAAAAGTGGCAAAAGAAGTGGAAGAAGTAGAAAGAGAAGATTAACAAGAAGAAGAGGAAGAAGAAGAAGAAGAAGAAGAAGAAAAAGAAGAAGAAGAAGAAGAAGAAGAAAAAGAAGAAGTGGAAGAAGAAGAAGAACAAAAAGAAGAAGGAAAAGAAGAAGAAGAAGAAGAAGAAGAAGATGATGATGATGCAGACGAAGAAGAAGAAGAAAAAGATAAAGAAGGAGAAGAAGAAGAAGTAGAAGAAAAAGAAGAAGATGTAGAAGAAGTAGAAGAAGAGGAACAATAAGAAGTAGAAGAAGAAGAAGTAGAAGAAGAAGAAGAAGAAGTAGAAGAAGAAGAAGGAAAAGAAGATGAAGAAAAAGAAGAAGAGTAAGATGAAGAAGAGGAGGAAAAAGAAGAAAAAGAAGAAAAAGAAAAGTAGAAGTAGAAGAAGCAGAAGAAGAATAAGAAGGTGAAGGGGAACAAGAAAAAGAGATGGAAAAGGAGAAAGAGAAGCGAAGAGGAAGGAGAAGAAGGAGAAGAAGAAGAAGAAGACAAACAAGAAGAAGAAGAAGAAGAAAAATAAGAAGAAGAAGAAGGAGAAGAAGAAGAAGAACAAGAATAGAAAGGAGAAGAAGAAGAAAAAGAAGAAGAGGAAGAACAAGGGGAAGAAGGGGAAGAAGAAGAAAAAGATGAAGAAGAGGAAGAAGAAGAAGAAGAAGTAGAAGTAGAACAAAAAGAAGAAGAATAAGAAGAAGAAGAAGAAGAAGAAGAAGAAAAAGAAGATAAAGAAGGAAGAGAAGAATAAGAACAAGAAGATGATGAAGAAGATGGAAAACAACAAAAAAAAGAAGAAGACGAAGAAGAAGAGGAGAAAAAGTAGTAGAAGAAGAAGAGGTGGAAGAAGAAGAAGAAGAAGAAGAAGAAAAAGAAGAACAAGCACAGAAGGAAAAAGAAGGAAAAACAGAAGAAGTAGAGGAAGAAGGAGAAGAAGAAAAGAAGAAGAAGAAGAAGAAGAAGGAGAAGAAGAAGAAGAGGAAGAAGAAGAAGAAGAGGAAAAATGAGCAAGAAGTAGAAGAAGAAGAACAAGAAGAAGAAGATGAAGAAGAAGTAGAAGAAAAAGAAGAAGTAGATGAAGAAGTAAAAAAAGAAGGAGAAGAAGTAGATGAAGAAGTAGAAGAACATGAAGACGAAGAAGAAGGAGAAGAAGAAGAAGAAGAAGAAGCAAAAGAAGAAGAAGAAGAAGAAGAATAAAACCTAGTAGAAGAAGAAGTTGAAGAAGAAGTAGTAGAAGATGAAGAAGCAGAAGAAGAAGAGGAAGAAGAAGAAGAAGAAAAAGAAGAAGAGGAAGAAGAAGACGAAAAAGAAGAAAGGCAAGAAGAAAAAGTAGAAGAAATTGAAGAAGAAGAAAGAAACAAAGAAAAGAAGTAGAAGAAGAAGAAGAAGAAGAAGAAGAAGAAGAACAAGAAGAAGAAAAAGAAGAAGCAACAATCGTAGAAGAAGATCAAGAACAAGAAAAAGAAGAAGAAGAAGCAGAACAAGAAAATGAGAAGAATAAGAAAAAGGAAGAAGTATTAGTAAAGGAAGAAGAAAAATAAAATGAAGAAG
>JAIUJO010000624.1:117500-147500 GCA_023846275.1 Vanilla planifolia | reverse complement strand
GAAGAAAAATAATAATAATAAGTGGTAGAAGAAGAAGAATAAGAGAAAGAAGAAGAGGAAGAAGAAGAAGAAGAAGAAGAAGAAGAAGAAGAAGAGGAAGAAGAAGAAGAGGATAAGGAAGCAGAAGAGGAAGAAGCAGAAGAAGAAGAAGAAGAAGAAGAAGAACGAAAAGTAGATGAAGAGAAGAAGGAGAAGAAGAAGAGGAAGATGAAGAAGAAGAAGTATAAGAAGAAGAAGAAGTAGTAAAAGAAGAACAAGAAGAAGTAGAAGAAGAAGAAAAAGAACAAGAAGTAGAAGAATCAGAAGAAGAAGAAGAAGAAGAAGAAGAAGTGGAAAATGAAGTGGAAGAAGAAGAAGAAGAAGAAGGTGGACATGAAGAAGAAGAAGAAGAAGAAGAAAAAGAAGAAGAATAAGAAAAAGAAGAAGAAGTAGTATTAGTAGTAGTAGTAGTAGAAGAAGAAGAAGAAGAAAAAGAGGAAGAAAATGATGAAAATGGAGAAAAAGAAGTAAAAGAAGAAGAAGAAGTAGTAGTAGTAGTAGTAGAAGGGGAATAGTAGTCGAAGAAGAAGAAGATGATGCTGAAGATGAAGAAGAAGGAGAAGAAGAAGAAGAAGAAGAAGAAGAAGAAGAAGAAGAAGTAGGAGAAGATAAGAAGAAGGAGAAGAAGCAAAAGAAGAACAAGAAAAGGGAGTAGAACAAGAAGAAGAAGAAGAAGAAGAAAGAGAGGATGAAGAAGAAGAAGAAGAAGCAGTAGAAGAAGAACCAGAAGAAGAAGAATTAGAAGATGAACAAGATGAAGAAGAAGAAGAAGAAGAAGAAGAAGATGAAGAAGAATATGAAGAAGAATAAGAAGAAGAAGAAGAAAAAGAAGTAGAAGAAGAAGAAGAAGAAGAAGAAGAAGAAAAAGAAGAAGAAGAAAAAGAATAAGAACAAGAAGAAATAGAACAAGAAGAAGAAGAAGAAGAAGAAGAACCAGAAGAAGAAAAGGAATCATTAAGCATTATTTTCAAACACTAAGCATTCTACGCAATTGCTTAAACACTAAGCATTCTATGTCTTCCTCTGTCTTGGGGAGTGCTATTTATAGACTAGAATGCTTAGTGTTTAAGCAATTGCGTAGAGAATCTTTATTTTAGGTGGCAGACAACTTTTGGGAGTGGAATTTGGTTTCCAGGTGCTTTGCTGCTTTTGCTTTTGTTGGTGCGCTTTGCTTTTGTTGGTGCACTTTGCTTTTTGCTTTTGTTGGACCCACCATGCTTTTTATTCTGCGAGGTTGAGTGCTTCCATGGTGTCTTCGTCTATAGTGTCTTCTGGTTCTGATATGTTTTCATTTTTGAAAAAATATTTTTTCTTCTCTTCAAGTCCTATTTTCCCTAATTTAATGGACTGAAGGAATCTTTTCATTTTTCTTTCTCTCTGGTCTAAGTCCTCTTGCTCTACTGCCAGAGTGTCGATTAAAAATATTGTCTTTCCAGAAGTGACCTTTTTAGCCAAATATTTCGTCCCAAAATCTAGTTTTTGAAAGAAATCTTGAGCAGCTTGCTTTCTGACTAGTTCTTCATTAAACAGGTTCAGTTGAAAGGGTTCTAATCTTGGAGTTTGTGTCTCTGATTCTCTGACTAACATCCATAATTGTATTGCAGAGTATAGATTAATATACTCCCTTTCCTCCCAAATTGTCCAAATCTTAAAGACAAATGTTGTTGAGAACTTTGTCGTATAGGAAGTTAAAATGTTGGAACAGAGGTCAGGAATATAACCTATGTAGTCTTCTGGGTGTTTAGTGTTGATATAGATCTCATGTACAATTCCCTTTCGAAGATGTTGTTTGTATTTTGGTATTTCGTCATAACAAGCAATGATTCTGGGTCTTTCAGAAGTTAAATAAAGTACTTCCTCATTGAGAAATAGATTGACAATGTTTGTTTCTTCCAGTTGTTTGAAAAATTGGAGTAGCTTTTCTTCATCCAGGATATTCGTTTGATATAGTTGTAGCATTTCCTGCACAGCTATCTCTGCCTCGAGTTTTCTTGTATCTTCATTTTTTAGGGATAGTAATTGTACTAATCAAAGGATATCTTTAATTCTGAATTGTATCAAATCAGATGTTTGGATGGTAGAAAAAACTTCTGCAAGAGTTTCTGTGTTAAAGAGTTGTTGTTCTAGGGTTTGTAGTGAGCTGGATTGAGTAACTGTTGATCGGGATAAAAGGACTTCCATTTGCCTTTTGATGTTGTCCTCTTTTGTCTTTTGTTCTAAGATCATCTGCTTATTGAGTAGATAATCCTTTTCTAGCTGCGTTAGCCAATAATTTGCAGCTCTCCAGTCACTCGTTTGGATAGCCCAGAAACAGCCATTTAATTTATTGAACATTTCTGGATCAGATTGTTGGAGGGGTTTATTATACCAATCTTTGGTTATGGAGGCAGCAAAAGTTTTTCCCTTTTCAACTATTCCACTCTGAGTTTTTTTGTTGATCAAGCTTTTGGCCGGCGAGTTTGCCATTTGTGTTTTTGTGACTGTAGCCTGTTGGGCTTTTGATTCTTCTTTCGCCTGTTGGGCTGATTCCATACGAGCCTGTTGGGCTTTAGATGTTTCGGCTTCTTCATGGGCTTTGGCCTTCTTGTGAGTTACTTCTGTGAACTCACCAGTCCTTTTCATTTTTTCTAAGACTGTTTTAAGAAACGCTAGTTCGTCTTCGTTCATGGCCTGCTAAGAAGATCAGCAAGTACATTAGTAAAACCAGGAATGTATTTAACAGTATAATTAAATATTTCTAAATAAAGAGCAAGACGTATGCGTCTTAAATTTTCTTCAGGATTGTGTATCGTCTTTTTTTGTAGAAATTGTGCTACTGATTTGTTGTCCGTTTCTATCGTGAATTCTTTATGAAGAAGATATATTTTTAAGCTTTTAATTGCTAGTTTGATAGCTAATAGTTCTTTGTCATAAGTAGAGTATTTGTTTTGGGTTTTTGTAAATTTTCCCGAAGCATATGCTACTATATCTTGGGTATTTGTTACTAAGACGCCTGACCAAAATAAATCTGAAGCATCTGTTTGTAAGATGATATTTTCTTCTTCTTTTGGGAAATAAAGAATTTGTTTTTTTGTAACGAAATTTTTTATTTGTTTAATTTCCTTTTGTTCTTCAGAACTTAAGGAAATAGGTATTTTATCTGTATTCCATCTTCTTGGTTGTTCTCCATTTATTTTTTTGTACTTAGCCTGTTCAAGGGTTAATTTGTTTTGTAAGGCTTTGATTTTTGTTGAGAGATTAGGAATAAACTTTCGACCATAATTGAGATGTCCTAAAAAACTTTGTAGTTGTTTTAAACTAGTAAAGTTTTAAGGAAATTCCTTGACTTTTGTATATATATGGTCTTGTAATGTATTTGGCCATTTGTAATTTGTTTTCCAAGAAAATCTATTTCTGTTTTGAATAATTCTATTTTCTTTGGACTTAAGATAATGCCATGATTTTAGCATTAGCTTAATTACATGTAATAGATGATCTTTATGTTCTTCTTCGGTGGAAGAAAAGACAAGAATATCATCGATATATGCTACTACATATGGCAAATGTCCAAAAATAGAATTAATCCATTTCTGGAATATTTGAGGTGCATTTTTTAATCCAAATGGCATAACTAGCCATTCGTAATGTCCTTGAGGACAACTAAAGGCTGTTAGTTCTATTGATATTTGATTTGCAAGTTTGATCTGCCAAAAACCCGATTTGGCATCAAATTTGCTATAATATTTTGCACCTTGGATCTGTTTAATTAGGTGCTCAGCAGTTGGGATAAAATATCCATCGAATTTTGTACAGGAATTTAGCTTGCGATAGTTGATAACCATGCGAGCTTTTCCTCTTTTTATTTCAGCATGATTTCTTACAATGAAAGCAGGAGAAGAGTGAGGACTATGACTCTTTTGTATTAATTTTAAAGTTAACAGTTCTTGTATTTGACTGTTAAATTCTTGTTTATCTGAGTGTGTTACCATTATACTATTAACACGTATATTTGTAGTTTTATATTGTTCTAAGAGTTCAATAGAACAATATCGAGGAGATTTATCAAACCATTTAAGTGGATTAACAGAATATAACGGTTCTAGTAACTTATGAACGATTTCTTCAAATGTGTTTGAAGTAGGAATATTATACGTGTAGATAGGATGAAGATTCACCACGCTGGGCTGTGGGAGTGTAATAAGGGGCAATATGGGCAGGAAAATGAATACGAGGAACGGTATGTTCGTCAAAAGTAAAGAAGTGGGTGTTGAAGGGAGAAAAATGGCGAAGATTATCTAATCCTATTAGACAATCAGTATTGAAAGTTAAAGGAAGTAATGCAAAGTTAAATTTATAAGTATTAAGAGTATTATGAAGATCGGGTATGGAAATGGCAAGGTTGGCCACTTTATGGGTAACAGGGACTTGTCGTCCCATGAAATCAGTAAGAGAAGTTTTGGTATCTAAAGGTAACCAAAATTGTTTAGGGATAAAGACTTGCTGAAGTAAACTTGCTTCAGCTCCAGTATCGAGTAATGCATGGATAGTAACATCTTCAAAATTAGGAAGATGGATAGTTATTGGAAGATAAATATGTAATTGTGCTTTTTTCTTTAAATCCATTCAAGGAGGCGGAATGGATTTTTTATTTTCAAGAAGGCGTAGAGTTCGACCTTCTAAAGGATCTTGTATTGGAATATGAATACTAGATCTAGGTGAGTCAGATGATTCACCTTCTTCATAATGTCTTGGAAGGTTAAGAGAAGAAGTTGTTCGATTAATAGGATTTTTTATTACTGTTGAAATTGTATTACCAGATGCAATAAAGTATTCAACAGGTATTTGAACCTTAGGTTTAAGGGTTTTAACAAAAAGTTGTATATCAGTATCTAATTTTAGATGTTTAAGGTCTACGACTTTGGGTTGTATAGTTTTTCCAATGCCAACATTGAAGAGTTTTACAAAATTGTTTGGGGTTATGGATCTAAATGTCGATGTGTCATTTAGAGTCATACAATGTTCCCATTAAATTCCTAGGATTTTTGATCCAGGTAACAGTTGTATACCTTTAAGGCTTATAGATAAAGTACAAGTTTTTTCAATATTTTGGTCTTCTAGACTTATACAAAAGTCAGGATGAATATTGATTCCAAATAAGCGATTAGCAAGATTGGATTTGGCTCCTCCATTAATGCTACTTAAAGGATTGTTAATGATTCGTTCGTCCATACAAACGATCATTATTGGAGTATCTATTCCACTACGGAATAGAGCAGTAATCTTTAATTGTATCATACCTATGTGTAGGTATTTCATTTTGGGATATTTGTTTTTTAATTTATCTATTTTGTTTTTATTTAATAGACTAATTGATGTTAAGTCATCGTCACCTTTTAATTCTATGTTTCCTTGCATTCGTTCGAAAATATAAGTATGTTTATTTAAAAAACGAGATTTAAAAGAAGGGGCTTTATAAATTTCATTTTTTTCTCCATGAGGTATAGCCTCTTTTAATTTTTCTAAGTCTTCATCGGTTACTTCAAATTATTCTCCTATACTGTCATGTAATTCTGAAGTATTTCTCTTCAGAAGTAATTGTATTCATATTAATTCTGAATTCTCGATATTTTTCAGAATTTTCAGGATTATCTGTTGCTGTTTCAGAGGTTATGATTGGAAAATCTTCATATTTATGGATGACTAACGTTCCAATTGCATCGTTTGGTCGGATGAGATAATCCCAATCTTCCAAACTAGTATTTTTCATTAAAATCTTTGGAGCTTCGTAAGTCATGGGTTCTATAATCCCATGAGTAATAAAAATGTTTTCTTTGGCATGATGTGGAATATTATGTATTATTCCATAATAGCTAAAGGGTATTAAAATGATTAGATCTAACGTTATCTCTGTGGTTCGATAACGTTTTAACCTAAGCATTTTACCCATACAGATGGTATATCCTGGTGAGGATATTCTTTCTTTTTTTGGAAGTTTTAGGGATGGTAATAAAGGTATAACCTTTATTTGAGTTAATGTTTTATTTATAGTAATCATATTGATTTTGAGTTTTTCGATCTCGGGGTGTTCAAAGTTTGACTCTATGGAGTCGGATTCAGACTCTGTGGAGTTTGAATTTGAACAAGATGTAATTTCATAAACAGAACTGTCTTCTGTTATTTCATCTATAGTTCCGATATTTATAGAATAGTCGTCTAGGTTTGAGATAAAGACTTTTTTAATGTTTATTGGGCATTCATTGGCATAATGCCCTTCCTTGTTGCATTTAAAACATCTACAATGTTTTTTACCTTTCTTTTTACTATATTTTTTAACAAATTTTTTCTTTCGATATTTTTTATTTAATTTAAATTCAGGTGTCCATTTTCTTTTAGTAATTTTATATTTGTGTTTTCTTTTTTGTTTAAAAGAAGGTTTCGAATATCTTCTCCAATCATAAACTGGAGGACATCCATATACATAATTTAAGTCTTCCGAAAATTTTGAACAACAATTGTAGCCCATTCTAGAGGATTTTAAGTTTCTACTCATTTCCTTTTGAGCTGATGTATTTTCACAAGTTTTTTCCATAGCTTCTGCACATGCTCTTCTGAGCATACCAGTGTTATGGGGTTTAGTAATTCCTTGTGAGGTGATTAATTCTCTATATTTATCAGAAATTATGTTATTCCAAGGAAAAGGAATTTTGGAAAAGAAACCTTGTATCCAAAATTCTTGTTGTGGCGTTTTCTCTAGATGATAAATGTATCCGATGTATGTGGCTACGAATTCATCTAACATACATATATCACATTACTTCATTTTGTGAAGTTTTTCTTCATAATTTTGATTTTCATTCCATTCTGTTCCAACAAAATCAGCTACTAGTAGGGATACCAATAGTTCTATAGCTGATTGTTTAGTAGGTTGTAAAATAGTTTGACATTCTGTTGTGTTATTTTTTTCAAAATTTGTTAACCAAGATAAAGCATTGCCTTCCCAATAAGATGTTGCAAATTGTATATATTCTGCAACTGTCATAGCGGGAGGAAGCATAAATGTGGTTCCTTTTATTTTTTGTGCCCATTCGACACAATAATTCTTTATTTTTTTATATGGTATATGATCAATGTTTAATGTTAAACCCCATGTAGATGAATCTCTTCTTTCTTCTAAATGTCTATTTTTATTTTTATGGTAGGTACGCCAATCGGAGCGTTTACCATAATTAATCATATTTGCATAAGAAGGGGTTGCATGATTTCGTTCTATGTTATCTCCTTGTGATTCAGCCATATGGACTTCTGGTCCGGGTGAAGGTATATGAGTTGGTGGTGGAGGTGGAGTTTCATGAGGTGTTTGAGGTGTATAACCAGGAGGTCCTGGTAGATAAAGTGTACTACTTTCTCCTCTTTCCATGTTAATTTTATGATTAATTTGAGATTTATAAAAGTCAATTAATTGTTGATTTTGTTCATAATATGAATAAAGATTCTCACTAGAGGTTTCTCCGGATAATTCTTGTTTTTGAAGTTCTAAGAACTTTGAATAAACTGATTTATCTAGTTGTTTTAAATCCATAATCTTATCAGAAGATTTGATTTTAACCATTAATGTTTGGTTAATTTTGTTCCAAGGTAATGGAACTTAGAGGTTGTATTATTATTATTTATTTTATTAATTTCTTCGAGTTTTTGAATTTTATCTTTGATTTCTTTTAACTGATCTACGATAAAATTTAGGATGCCTGTTATAGCAGGGTCTTGTCCTACTGTGGTAGGTAAATGGATTATGTGTTCATAATCCTGTGTCTTAGATACTTGGCAGTTATAAGTATCATTAGGAACTAAAATTTCTTTCATATTTTAAGTCTTTGTGTTTTAATAATATTTAAGTTTGTATAATGGATTTTATTTTCTTGCAGTACTTTTGGCTGTATTTTGTATTTTCTTCACGCTATGAGGTAGGAAACGAATCATAGCTGTGCTCCTATTTTATGTAGCAATCTACTAGGGATAGTGGTCTTTGTATGAATCCCTAACTTCAGCAACTCTTTATCCCTAAACAATTTTGGTTACCTTTAGATACCAAAACTTCTCTTACTGATTTCATGGGACGACAAGTCCTTGTTACCCATAAAGTGGCCAACCTTGCCATTTCCATACCCGATCTTCATAATACTCTTAATACTTATAAATTTAACTTTGCATTACTTCCTTTAACTTTCAATACTTATTGTCTAATAGGATTAGATAATCTTCGCCATTTTTCTCCCTTCAACACCCACTTCTTTACTTTTGACGAACATACCGTTCCTCGTATTCATTTTCCTGCCCATATTGCCCCTTATTACACTCCCACAGCCCAGCGTGGTGAATCTTCACAAAAAACTATGCTTGTTGAAAAAAATTGCATTTCTCATCCTATCTACACGTATAATATTCTTACTTCAAACATATTTGAAGAAACTGTTCATAAGTTACTAGAACCGTTATATTCTGCTAATCCACTTAAATGGTTTGATAAATCTCCTCGATATTGTTCTATTGAACTCTTAGAACAATATAAAACTACAAATATACGTGTTAATAGTATAATTGTAACACCCTCAGATAAACAAGAATTTAACAGTCAAATACAAGAACTATTAACTTTAAAATTAATACAAAAGAGTCATAGTCCTCACTCTTCTCCTGCTTTCATTGTAAGAAATCATGCTGAAATAAAAAGAGGAAAAGCTCGCATGGTTATCAACTATCGCAAGCTAAATTCCTGTACAAAATTCGATGGATATTTTATCCCAACTGCTGAGCACCTAATTAAACAGATCCAAGGTGCAAAATATTATAGCAAATTTGATGCCAAATCGGGTTTTTGGCAGATCAAACTTGCAAATCAAATATCAATAGAACTAACAGCCTTTAGTTGTCCTCAAGGACATTACGAATGGCTAGTTATGCCATTTGGATTAAAAAATGCACCTCAAATATTCCCGAAATGGATTAATTCTATTTTTGGACATCTGCCATATGTAGTAGCATATATCGATGATATTCTTGTCTTTTCTTCCACCGAAGAAGAACATAAAGATCATCTATTACATGTAATTAAGCTAATGCTAAATCATGGCATTATCTTAAGTCCAAAGAAAATAGAATTATTCAAAATAGAAATAGATTTTCTTGGAAAAAAAATTACAAATGGCCAAATACAATTACAAGACCATATATATACAAAAGTCAAGGAATTTCCTTAAAACTTTACTAGTTTAAAACAACTACAAAGTTTTTTAGGACTTCTCAATTATGGTCGAAAGTTTATTCCTAATCTCTCAACAAAAATCAAAGCGTTACAAAACAAATTAACCCTTGAACAGGCTAAGTACAAAAAAATAAATGGAGAACAACTAAGAAAATGGAATACAGATAAAATACCTATTTCCTTAAGTTCTGAAGAACAAAAGGAAATTAAACAAATAAAAAATTTCGTTACAAAAAAACAAATTCTTTATTTCCCAAAAGAAGAAGAAAATATAATCTTACAAACAGATGCTTCAGATTTATTTTGGTCAGGCGTCTTAGTAACAAATACCCAAGATATAGTAGCATATGCTTCGGGAAAATTTACAAAAACCCAAAACAAATACTCTACTTATGACAAAGAACTATTAGCTATCAAACTAGCAATTAAAAGCTTAAAAATATATCTTCTTCATAAAGAATTCACGATAGAAACCGACAACAAATCAGTAGCACAATTTCTACAAAAAAAGACGATACACAATCCTGAAGAAAATTTAAGACGCATACGTCTTGCTCTTTATTTAGAAATATTTAATTATACTGTTAAATACATTCCTGGTTTTACTAATGTACTTGCTGATCTTCTTAGCAGGCCATGAACGAAGACGAACTAGCGTTTCTTAAAACAGTCTTAGAAAAAATGAAAAGGACTGGTGAGTTCACAGAAGTAACTCACAAGAAGGCCAAAGCCCATGAAGAAGCCGAAACATCTAAAGCCCAACAGGCTCATATGGAATCAGCCCAACAGGCGAAAGAAGAATCAAAAGCCCAACAGGCTACAGTCACAAAAACACAAATGGCAAACTCGCCGGCCAAAAGCTTGATCAACAAAAAAACTCAGAGTGGAATAGTTGAAAAGGGAAAAACTTTTGCTGCCTCCATAACCAAAGATTGGTATAATAAACCCCTCCAACAATCAGATCCAGAAATGTTCAATAAATTAAATGGCTGTTTCCGGGCTATCCAAACGAGTGACTGGAGAGCTGCAAATTATTGGCTAACGCAGCTAGAAAAGGATTAGCAGGTCATGAACGAAGACGAACTAGCGTTTCTTAAAACAGTCTTAGAAAAAATGAAAAGGACTGGTGAGTTCACAGAAGTAACTCACAAGAAGGCCAAAGCCCATGAAGAAGCCGAAACATCTAAAGCCCAACAGGCTCGAATGGAATAAGCCCAACAGGCGAAAGAAGAATCAAAAGCCCAACAGGCTACAGTCACAAAAACACAAATGGCAAACTCGCCGGCCAAAAGCTTGATCAACAAAAAAACTCAGAGTGGAATAGTTGAAAAGGGAAAATCTTTTGCTGTCTCCATAACCAAAGATTGGTATAATAAACCCCTCCAACAATCAGATCCAGAAATGTTCAATAAATTAAATGGCTGTTTCCGGGCTATCCAAACGAGTGACTGGAGAGCTGCAAATTATTGGCTAACGCAGCTAGAAAAGGATTATCTACTCAACAAGCAGATGATCTTAGAACAAAAGACAAAAGAGGACAACATCAAAAGGCAAATGGAAGTCCTTTTATCCCGATCAACAGTTACTCAATCCAGCTCACTACAAACCCTAGAACAACAACTCTTTAACATAGAAACTCTTGCAGAAGTTTTTTCTACCATCAAAAAATCTTTTTACAAACGCGGACAAACTTGACAAAAAACTTGAGCTAAAGAGAGAGCACACCAAACTTACAAACTCGAACAAAGAGAGTGGATTTTTTCTTTAAATCCATTCAAGGAGGCGGAATGGATTTTTTATTTTCAAGAAGGCGTAGAGTTCGACCTTCTAAAGGATCTTGTATTGGAATATGAATACTAGATCTAGGTGAGTCAGATGATTCACCTTCTTCATAATGTCTTGGAAGGTTAAGAGAAGAAGTTGTTCGATTAATAGGATTTTTTATTACTGTTGAAATTGTATTACCAGATGCAATAAAGTATTCAACAGGTATTTGAACCTTAGGTTTAAGGGTTTTAACAAAAAGTTGTATATCAGTATCTAATTTTAGATGTTTAAGGTCTACGACTTTGGGTTGTATAGTTTTTCCAATGCCAACATTGAAGAGTTTTACAAAATTGTTTGGGGTTATGGATCTAAATGTCGATGTGTCATTTAGAGCCATACAATGTTCCCATTGAATTCCTAGGATTTTTGATCCAGGTAACAGTTGTATACCTTTAAGGCTTATAGATAAAGTACAAGTTTTTTCAATATTTTGGTCTTCTAGACTTATACAAAAGTCAGGATGAATATTGATTCCAAATAAGCGATTAGCAAGATTGGATTTGGCTCCTCCAATAATGCTACTTAAAGGATTGTTAATGATTCGTTCGTCCATACAAACGATCATTATTGGAGTATCTATTCCACTACGGAATAGAGCAGTATTCTTTAATTGTATCATACCTATGTGTAGGTATTTCATTTTGGGATATTTGTTTTTTAATTTATCTATTTTGTTTTTATTTAATAGACTAATTGATGTTAAGTCATCGTCTCCTTTTAATTCTATGTTTCCTTGCATTCGTTCGAAAATATAAGTATGTTTATTTAAAAAACGAGATTTAAAAGAAGGGGCTTTATAAATTTCATTTTTTTCTCCATGAGGTATAGCCTCTTTTAATTTTTCTAAGTCTTCATCGGTTACTTCAAATTGTTCTCCTATACTGTCATGTAATTCTGAAGTATTTATCTCTTCAGAAGTAATTGTATTCATATTAATTCTGAATTCTCGATATTTTTCAGAATTTTCAGGATTATCTGTTGCTGTTTCAGAGGTTATGATTGGAAAATCTTCATATTTATGGATGACTAACGTTCCAATTGCATCGTTTGGTCGGATGAGATAATCCCAATCTTCCAAACTAGTATTTTTCATTAAAATCTTTGGAGCTTCGTAAGTCATGGGTTCTATAATCCCATGAGTAATAAAAATGTTTTCTTTGGCATGATGTGGAATATTATGTATTATTCCATAATAGCTAAAGGGTATTAAAATGATTAGATCTAACGTTATCTCTGTGGTTCGATAACGTTTTAACCTAAGCATTTTACCCATATAGATGGTATATCCTGGTGAGGATATTCTTTCTTTTTTTGGAAGTTTTAGGGATGGTAATAAAAGTATAACCTTTATTTGAGTTAATGTTTTATTTATAGTAATCATATTGATTTTGAGTTTTTCGATCTCGGGGTGTTCAAAGTTTGACTCTATGGAGTCGGATTCAGACTCTGTGGAGTTTGAATTTGAACAAGATGTAATTTCATAAACAGAACTGTCTTCTGTTATTTCATCTATAGTTCCGATATTTATAGAATAGTCGTCTAGGTTTGAGATAAAGACTTTTTTAATGTTTATTGGGCATTCATTGGCATAATGCCCTTCCTTGTTGCATTTAAAACATCTACAATGTTTTTTACCTTTCTTTTTACTATATTTTTTAACAAATTTTTTCTTTCGATATTTTTTATTTGATTTAAATTCAGGTGTCCATTTTCTTTTAGTAATTTTATATTTGTGTTTTCTTTTTTGTTTAAAAGAAGGTTTCGAATATCTTCTCCAATCATAAACTGGAGGACATCCATATACATAATTTAAGTCTTCAAAAAATTTTGAACAACAATTGTAGCCCATTCTAGAGGATTTTAAGTTTCTACTCATTTCCTTTTGAGCTGATGTATTTTCACAAGTTTTTTCCATAGCTTCTGCACATGCTCTTCTGAGCATACCAGTGTTATGGGGTTTAGTAATTCCTTGTGAGGTGATTAATTCTCTATATTTATCAGAAATTATGTTATTCCAAGGAAAAGGAATTTTGGAAAAGAAACCTTGTATCCAAAATTCTTGTTGTGGCGTTTTCTCTAGATGATAAATGTATCCGATGTATGTGGCTACGAATTCATCTAACATACATATATCACATAACTTCATTTTGTGAAGTTTTTCTTCATAATTTTGATTTTCATTCCATTCTGTTCCAACAAAATCAGCTACTAGTAGGGATACCAATAGTTCTATAGCTGATTGTTTAGTAGGTTGTTGTAAAATAGTTTGACATTCTGTTGTGTTATTTTTTTCAAAATTTGTTAACCAAGATAAAGCATTGCCTTCCCAATAAGATGTTGCAAATTGTATATATTCTGCAACTGTCATAGCGGGAGGAAGCATAAATATGGTTCCTTTTATTTTTTGTGCCCATTCGACACAATAATTCTTTATTTTTTTATATGGTATATGATCAATGTTTAATGTTAAACCCCATGTAGATGAATCTCTTCTTTCTTCTAAATGTCTATTTTTATTTTTATGGTAGGTACGCCAATCGGAGCGTTTACCATAATTAATCATATTTGCATAAGAAGGGGTTGCATGATTTCGTTCTATGTTATCTCCTTGTGATTCAGCCATATGGACTTCTGGTCCGGGTGAAGGTATATGAGTTGGTGGTGGAGGTGGAGTTTCATGAGGTGTTTGAGGTGTATAACCAGGAGGTCCTGGTAGATAAAGTGTACTACTTTCTCCTCTTTCCATGTTAATTTTATGATTAATTTGAGATTTATAAAAGTCGATTAATTGGTTATTTTATTCATAATATGAATAAAGATTCTTACTAGAGGTTTCTCCGGATAATTCTTGTTTTTGAAGTTCTAAGAACTTTGAATAAACTGATTTATCTAGTTGTTTTAAATCCATAATCTTATCAGAAGATTTGATTTTAACCATTAATGTTTGGTTAATTTTGTTCCAAGGTAATGGAACTTAGAGGTTGCATTATTATTATTTATTTTATTAATTTCTTCGAGTTTTTGAATTTTATCTTTGATTTATTTTAACTGATCTACGATAAAATTTAGGATGCCTGCTATAGCAGGGTCTTGTCCTACTGTGGTAGGTAAATGGATTATGTGTTCATAATCCTGTGTCTTAGATACTTGGCAGTTATAAGTATCCTTAGGAACTAAAATTTCTTTTATTTTTTAAGTCTTTTTGTTTTAATAATATTTAAGTTTGTATAATGGATTTTATTTTCTTGCAGTACTTTTTTCTAGTTTGTTTTGTATTTTCTGTTTTGACCCACTATTTTACGGCTACATCTACCCTTCCAAAACCATAAGGTTCCCGTGGCTTTCTAGGGGAAGTTAGGGATTCATACAAAGACCACTATCCCTAGTAGATTGCTACATAAAATAGGAGCACAGCTATGGTTCGTTTCCTACCTCATAGCGTGAAGAAAATACAAAATACAGCCAAAAGTATTGCAATAAAACTATCCCATTGCACAAACAAAGAGATTATTAAAACACAAAGTAGAACGTTTAGCTGTTCATTCTAAACGAAAATATAAACATAATAAAGTTAGAACTTACAGACTTAGAGCGCTTCTGGCTCTGATACCAATTTTTACAAACGCGGACAAACTTGACAAAAAACTTGAGCTAAAGAGAGAGCACACCAAACTTACAAACTCGAACAAAGAGAGTGGATTTTTTCTATGTCTTCCTCTGTCTTGGGGAGTGCTATTTATAGACTAGAATGCTTAGTGTTTAAGCAATTGCGTAGAGAATCTTTATTTTAGGTGGCAGACAACTTTTGGGAGTGGAATTTCTTTTCCAGGTGCTTTGCTACTTTTGCTTTTGTTGGTGCGCTTTGCTTTTGTTGGTGCACTTTGCTTTTTGCTTTTGTTGGACCCACCATGCTTTTTATTCTGCGAGGTTCAGTGCTTCCATGGTGTCTTCGCATATAGTGTCTTCTGGTTCTGATATGTTTTCATTTTTGAAAAAATATTTTTTCTTCTCTTCAAGTCCTATTTTCCCTAATTTAATGGACTGAAGGAATCTTTTCATTTTTCTTTCTCTCTGGTCTAAGTCCTCTTGCTCTACTGCCAGAGTGTCGATGAAAAATATTGTCTTTCCAGAAGTGACCTTTTTAGCCAAATATTTCGTCCCAAAATCTAGTTTTTGAAAGAAATCTTGAGCAGCTTGCTTTCTGACTAGTTCTTCATTAAACAGGTTCTGTTGAAAGGGTTCTAATCTTGGAGTTTGTGTCTCTGATTCTCTGACTAACATCCATAATTGTATTGCAGAGTATAGATTAATATACTCCCTTTCCTCCCAAATTGTCCAAATCTTAAAGACAAATGTTGTTGAGAACTTTGTCGTATAGGAAGTTAAAATGTTGGAACAGAGGTCAGGAATATAACCTATGTAGTCTTCTGGGTGTTTAGTGTTGATATAGATCTCATGTACAATTCCCTTTCGAAGATGCTGTTTGTATTTTGGTATTTCGTCATAACAAGCAATGATTCTGGGTCTTTCAGAAGTTAAATAAAGTACTTCCTCATTGAGAAATAGATTGACAATGTTTGTTTCTTCCAGTTGTTTGAAAAATTGGAGTAGCTTTTCTTCATCCATGATATTCGTTTGATATAGTTGTAGCATTTCCTGCACAGCTATCTCTGCCTCGAGTTTTCTTGTATCTTCATTTTTTCGGGATAGTAATTGTACTAATCCAAGGATATCTTTAATTCTGAATTGTATCAAATCAGATGTTTGGATGGTAGAAAAAACTTCTGCAAGAGTTTCTGTGTTAAAGAGTTGTTGTTCTAGGGTTTGTAGTGAGCTGGATTGAGTAACTGTTGATCGGGATAAAAGGACTTCCATTTGCCTTTTGATGTTGTCCTCTTTTGTCTTTTGTTCTAAGATCATCTGCTTGTTGAGCAGATAATCCTTTTCTAGCTGCGTTAGCCAATAATTTGCAGCTCTCCAGTCACTCGTTTGGATAGCCCGGAAACAGCCATTTAATTTATTGAACATTTCTGGATCTGATTTTTGGAGGGGTTTATTATACCAATCTTTGGTTATGGAGGCAGCAAAAGTTTTTCCCTTTTCAACTATTCCACTCTGAGTTTTTTTGTTGATCAAGCTTTTGGCCGGCGAGTTTGCCATTTGTGTTTTTGTGACTGTAGCCTGTTGGGCTTTTGATTCTTCTTTCGCCTGTTGGGCTGATTCCATACAAGCCTGTTGGGCTTTAGATGTTTCGGCTTCTTCATGGGCTTTGGCCTTCTTGTGAGTTACTTCTGTGAACTCACCAGTCCTTTTCATTTTTTCTAAGACTGTTTTAAGAAACGCTAGTTCGTCTTCGTTCATGGCCTGCTAAGAAGATCAGCAAGTACATTAGTAAAACCAGAAATGTATTTAACAGTATAATTAAATATTTCTAAATAAAGAGCAAGACGTATGCGTCTTAAATTTTCTTCAGGATTGTGTATCGTCTTTTTTTGTAGAAATTGTGCTACTGATTTGTTGTCTGTTTCTATCGTGAATTCTTTATGAAGAAGATATATTTTTAAGCTTTTAATTGCTAGTTTGATAGCTAATAGTTCTTTGTCATAAGTACAGTATTTTTTTTGGGTTTTTGTAAATTTTCCCGAAGCATATGCTACTATATCTTGGGTATTTGTTACTAAGACGCCTGACCAAAATAAATCTGAAGCATCTGTTTGTAAGATGATATTTTCTTCTTCTTTTGGGAAATAAAGAATTTGTTTTTTTGTAACGAAATTTTTTATTTGTTTAATTTCCTTTTGATCTTCAGAACTTAAGGAAATAGGTATTTTATCTGTATTCCATCTTCTTGGTTGTTCTCCATTTATTTTTTTGTACTTAGCCTGTTCAAGGGTTAATTTGTTTTGTAAGGCTTTGATTTTTGTTGAGAGATTAGGAATAAACTGTCGACCATAATTGAGAAGTCCTAAAAAACTTTGTAGTTGTTTTAAACTAGTAAAGTTTTCAGGAAATTCCTTGACTTTTGTATATATATGGTCTTGTAATTGTATTTGGCCATTTGTAATTTGTTTTCCAAGAAAATCTATTTCTGTTTTGAATAATTCTATTTTCTTTGGACTTAAGATAATGCCATGATTTAGCATTAGCTTAATTACATGTAATAGATGATCTTTATGTTCTTCTTCGGTGGAAGAAAAGACAAGAATATCATCGATATATGCTACTACATATGGCAGATGTCCAAAAATAGAATTAATCCATTTCTGGAATATTTGAGGTGCATTTTTTAATCCAAATGGCATAACTAGCCATTCGTAATGTCCTTGAGGACAACTAAAGGCTGTTAGTTCTATTGATATTTGATTTGCAAGTTTGATCTGCCAAAAACCCGATTTGGCATCAAATTTGCTATAATATTTTGCACCTTGGATCTGTTTAATTAGGTGCTCAGCAGTTGGGATAAAATATCCATCGAATTTTGTACAGGAATTTAGCTTGCGATAGTTGATAACCATGCGAGCTTTTCCTCTTTTTATTTCAGCATGATTTCTTACAATGAAAGCAGGAGAAGAGTGAGGACTATGACTCTTTTGTATTAATTTTAAAGTTAACAGTTCTTGTATTTGACTGTTAAATTCTTGTTTATCTGAGGGTGTTACCATTATACTATTAACACGTATATTTGTAGTTTTATATTGTTCTAAGAGTTCAATAGAACAATATCGAGGAGATTTATCAAACCATTTAAGTGGATTAGCAGAATATAACGGTTCTAGTAACTTATGAACGGTTTCTTCAAATGTGTTTGAAGTAGGAATATTATACGTGTAGATAGGATGAGAAATGCAATTTTTTTCAACAAGCGTAGTTTTTTGTGAAGATTCACCACGCTGGGCTGTGGGAGTGTAATAAGGGGCAATATGGGCAGGAAAATGAATACGAGGAACGGTATGTTCGTCAAAAGTAAAGAAGTGGTTGTTGAAGGGAGAAAAATGGCGAAGATTATCTAATCCTATTAGACAATCAGTATTGAAAGTTAAAGGAAGTAATGCAAAGTTAAATTTATAAGTATTAAGAGTATTATGAAGATCGGGTATGGAAATGGCAAGGTTGGCCACTTTATGGGTAACAGGGACTTGTCGTCCCATGAAATCAGTAAGAGAAGTTTTGGTATCTAAAGGTAACCAAAATTTTTTAGGGATAAAGACTTGCTGAAGTAAACTTGCTTCAGCTCCTGTATCGAGTAATGCATGGATAGTAACATCTTCAAAATTAGGAAGATGGATAGTTATTGGAAGATAAATATGTAATTGTGCTTTTTTCTTTAAATCCATTCAAGGAGGCGGAATGGATTTTTTATTTTCAAGAAGGCATAGAGTTCGACCTTCTAAAGGATCTTGGAAATGGAACTTAGAGGTTGTATTATTATTATTTATTTTATTAATTTCTTCGAGTTTTTGAATTTTATCTTTGATTTCTTTTAACTGATCTACGATAAAATTTAGGATGCCTGCTATAACAGGGTCTTGTCCTACTGTGGTAGGTAAATGGATTATGTGTTCATAATCCTGTGTCTTAGATACTTGGCAGTTATAAGTATCATTAGGAACTAAAATTTCTTTCATTTTTTAAGTCTTTGTGTTTTAATAATATTTAAGTTTGTATAATGGATTTTATTTTCTTGCAGTACTTTTTTCTAGTTTGTTTTGTATTTTCTATTTTGACCCACTATTTTACGACTACATCTACCCTTCCAAAACCATAAGGTTCCCGTGGCTTTCTAGAGGAAGTTAGGGATTCATACAAAGACCACTATCCCTAGTAGATTGCTACATAAAATAGGAGCACAGCTATGGTTCGTTTCCTACCTCATAGCGTGAAGAAAATACAAAATACAGCCAAAAGTATTGCAATAAAACTATCTCATTGCACAAACAAAGAGATTATTAAAACACAAAGTAGAACGTTTAGCTGTTCATTCTAAACGAAAATATAAACATAATAAAGTTAGAACTTACAGACTTAGAGCCCTTCTGGCTCTGATACCAATTTTTACAAACGCGGACAAACTTGACAAAAAACTTGAGCTAAAGAGAGAGCACACCAAACTTACAAACTCGAACAAAGAGAGTGGATTTTTTCTATGTCTTCCTCTGTCTTGGGGAGTGCTATTTATAGACTAGAATGCTTAGTGTTTAAGCAATTGCGTAGAGAATCTTTATTTTAGGTGGCAGACAACTTTTGGGAGTGGAATTTCTTTTCCAGGTGCTTTGCTGCTTTTGTTTTTGTTGGTGCGCTTTGCTTTTGTTGGTGCACTTTGCTTTTTGCTTTTGTTGGACCCACCATGCTTTTTATTCTGCGAGGTTGAGTGCTTCCATGGTGTCTTCATCTATAGTGTCTTCTGGTTCTGATATGTTTTCATTTTTGAAAAAATATTTTTTCTTCTCTTCAAGTCCTATTTTCCCTAATTTAATGGACTGAAGGAATCTTTTCATTTTTCTTTCTCTCTGGTCTAAGTCCTCTTGCTCTACTGCCAGAGTGTCGATTAAAAATATTGTCTTTCCAGAAGTGACCTTTTTAGCCAAATATTTCGTCCCAAAATCTAGTTTTTGAAAGAAATCTTGAGTAGCTTGCTTTCTGACTAGTTCTTCATTAAACAGGTTCAGTTGAAAGGATTCTAATCTTGGAGTTTGTGTCTCTGATTCTCTGACGCCATAATTGTATTGCAGAGTATAGATTAATATACTCCGTTTCCTCCCAAATTGTCCAAAACTTAAAGACAAATGTTGTTGAGAACTTTGTCGTATAGGAAGTTAAAATGTTGGAACAGAGGTCAGGAATATAACCTATGTAGTCTTCTGGGTGTTTAGTGTTGATATAGATCTCATGTACAATTCCCTTTCGAAGATGCTGTTTGTATTTTGGTATTTCGTTATCTACCAGGACCTCCTGGTTATACACCTCAAACACCTCATGAAACTCCACCTCCACCACCAACTCATATACCTTCACCCGGACCAGAAGTCCATATGGCTGAATCACAAGGAGATAACATAGAACGAAATCATGCAACCCCTTCTTATGCAAATATGATTAATTATGGTAAACGCTCCGATTGGCGTACCTACCATAAAAATAAAAATAGACATTTAGAAGAAAGAAGAGATTCATCTACATGGGGTTTAACATTAAACATTGATCATATACCATATAAAAAAATAAAGAATTATTGTGTCGAATGGGCACAAAAAATAAAAGGAACCATATTTATGCTTCCTCCCGCTATGACAGTTGCAGAATATATACAATTTGCAACATCTTATTGGGAAGGCAATGTTTTATCTTGGTTAACAAATTTTGAAAAAAATAACACAACAGAATGTCAAACTATTTTACAACAACCTACTAAACAATCAGCTATAGAACTATTGGTATCCCTACTAGTAGCTGATTTTGTTGGAACAGAATGGAATGAAAATCAAAATTATGAAGAAAAACTTCACAAAATGAAGTTATGTGATATATGTTTGTTAGATGAATTCGTAGCCACATACATCGGATACATTTATCATCTAGAGAAAACGCCACAACAAGAATTTTGGATACAAGGTTTCTTTTCCAAAATTCCTTTTCCTTGGAATAACATAATTTCTGATAAATATAGAGAATTAATCACCTCACAAGGAATTACTAAACCCCATAACACTGGTATGCTCAGAAGAGCATGTGCAGAAGCTATGGAAAAAACTTGTGAAAATACATCAGCTCAAAAGGAAATGAGTAGAAACTTAAAATCCTCTAGAATGGGCTACAATTGTTGTTCAAAATTTTTTGAAGACTTAAATTATGTATATGGATGTCCTCCAGTTTATGATTGGAGAAGATATTCGAAACCTTCTTTTAAACAAAAAAGAAAACACAAATATAAAATTACTAAAAGAAAATGGACACCTGAATTTAAATCAAATAAAAAATATCGAAAGAAAAAATTTGTTAAAAAATATAGTAAAAAGAAAGGTAAAAAACATTGTAGATGTTTTAAATGCAACAAGGAAGGGCATTATGCCAATGAATGCCCAATAAACATTAAAAAAGTCTTTATCTCAAACCTAGACGACTATTCTATAAATATCGGAACTATAGATGAAATAACAGAAGACAGTTCTGTTTATGAAATTACATCTTGTTCAAATTCAAACTCCACAGAGTCTGAATCCGACTCCATAGAGTCAAACTTTGAACACCCCGAGATCGAAAAACTCAAAATCAATATGATTACTATAAATAAAACATTAACTCAAATAAAGGTTATACCTTTATTACCATCCCTAAAACTTCCAAAAAAAGAAAGAATATCCTCACCAGGATATACCATCTATATGGGTAAAATGCTTAGGTTAAAACGTTATCGAACCACAGAGATAACGTTAGATCTAATCATTTTAATACCCTTTAGCTATTATGGAATAATACATAATATTCCACATCATGCCAAAGAAAACATTTTTATTACTCATGGGATTATAGAACCCATGACTTACGAAGCTCCAAAGATTTTAATGAAAAATACTAGTTTGGAAGATTAGGATTATCTCATCCGACCAAACGATGCAATTGGAACGTTAGTCATCCATAAATATGAAGATTTTCTAATCATAACCTCTGAAACAGCAACAGATAATCCTGAAAATTCTGAAAAATATCGAGAATTCAGAATTAATATGAATACAATTACTTCTGAAGAGATAAATACTTCAGAATTACATGACAGTATAGGAGAACAATTTGAAGTAACCGATGAAGACTTAGAAAAATTAAAAGAGGCTATACCTCATGGAGAAAAAAATGAAATTTATAAAGCCCCTTCTTTTAAATCTCGTAGATCAGTTAAAAGAAATCAAAGATAAAATTCAAAAACTCGAAGAAATTAATAAAATAAATAATAATAATACAACCTCTAAGTTCCATTACCTTGGAACAAAATTAACCAAACATTAATGGTTAAAATCAAATCTTCTGATAAGATTATGGATTTAAAACAACTAGATAAATCAGTTTATTCAAAGTTCTTAGAACTTCAAAAACAAGAATTATCCGGAGAAACCTCTAGTGAGAATCTTTATTCATATTATGAACAAAATCAATAATTAATCGACTTTTATAAATCTCAAATTAATCATAAAATTAACATGGAAAGAGGAGAAAGTAGTACACTTTATCTACCAGGACCTCCTGGTTATACACCTCAAACACCTCATGAAACTCCACCTCCACCACCAACTCATATACCTTCACCCAGACCAGAAGTCCATATGGCTGAATCACAAAGAGATAACATAGAACGAAATCATGCAACCCCTTCTTATGCAAATATGATTAATTATGGTAAACGCTCCGATTGGCGTACCTACCATAAAAATAAAAATAGACATTTAGAAGAAAGAAGAGATTCATCTACATGGGGTTTAACATTAAACATTGATCATATACCATATAAAAAAATAAAGAATTATTGTGTCGAATGGGCACAAAAAATAAAAGGAACCATATTTATGCTTCCTCCCGCTATGACAGTTGCAGAATATATACAATTTGCAACATCTTATTGGGAAGGCAATGTTTTATCTTGGTTAACAAATTTTGAAAAAAATAACACAACAGAATGTCAAACTATTTTACAACAACCTACTAAACAATCAGCTATAGAACTATTGGTATCCCTACTAGTAGCTGATTTTATTGGAACAGAATGGAATGAAAATCAAAATTATGAAGAAAAACTTCACAAAATGAAGTTATGTGATATATGTATGTTAGATGAATTCGTAGCCACATACATCGGATACATTTATCATCTAGAGAAAACGCCACAACAAGAATTTTGGATACAAGGTTTCTTTTCCAAAATTCCTTTTCCTTGGAATAACATAATTTCTGATAAATATAGAGAATTAATCACCTCACAAGGAATTACTAAACCCCATAACACTGGTATGCTCAGAAGAGCATGTGCAGAAGCTATGGAAAAAACTTGTGAAAATACATCAGCTCAAAAGGAAATGAGTAGAAACTTAAAATCCTCTAGAATGGGCTACAATTGTTGTTCAAAATTTTTTGAAGACTTAAATTATGTATATGGATGTCCTCCAGTTTATGATTGGAGAAGATATTCGAAACCTTCTTTTAAACAAAAAAGAAAACACAAATATAAAATTACTAAAAGAAAATGGACACCTGAATTTAAATCAAATAAAAAATATCGAAAGAAAAAATTTGTTAAAAAATATAGTAAAAAGAAAGGTAAAAAACATTGTAGATGTTTTAAATGCAACAAGGAAGGGCATTATGCCAATGAATGCCCAATAAACATTAAAAAAGTCTTTATCTCAAACCTAGACGACTATTCTATAAATATCGGAACTATAGATGAAATAACAGAAGACAGTTCTGTTTATGAAATTACATCTTGTTCAAATTCAAACTCCACAGAGTCTGAATCCGACTCCATAGAGTCAAACTTTGAACACCCCGAGATCGAAAAACTCAAAATCAATATGATTACTATAAATAAAACATTAACTCAAATAAAGGTTATACCTTTATTACCATCCCTAAAACTTCCAAAAAAAGAAAGAATATCCTCACCAGGATATACCATCTATATGGGTAAAATGCTTAGGTTAAAACGTTATCGAACCACAGAGATAACGTTAGATCTAATCATTTTAATACCCTTTAGCTATTATGGAATAATACATAATATTCCACATCATGCCAAAGAAAACATTTTTATTACTCATGGGATTATAGAACCCATGACTTACGAAGCTCCAAAGATTTTAATGAAAAATACTAGTTTGGAAGATTAGGATTATCTCATCCGACCAAACGATGCAATTGGAACGTTAGTCATCCATAAATATGAAGATTTTCTAATCATAACCTCTGAAACAGCAACAGATAATCCTGAAAATTCTGAAAAATATCGAGAATTCAGAATTAATATGAATACAATTACTTCTGAAGAGATAAATACTTCAGAATTACATGACAGTATAGGAGAACAATTTGAAGTAACCGATGAAGACTTAGAAAAATTAAAAGAGGCTATACCTCATGGAGAAAAAAATGAAATTTATAAAGCCCCTTCTTTTAAATCTCGTAGATCAGTTAAAAGAAATCAAAGATAAAATTCAAAAACTCGAAGAAATTAATAAAATAAATAATAATAATACAACCTCTAAGTTCCATTACCTTGGAACAAAATTAACCAAACATTAATGGTTAAAATCAAATCTTCTGATAAGATTATGGATTTAAAACAACTAGATAAATCAGTTTATTCAAAGTTCTTAGAACTTCAAAAACAAGAATTATCCGGAGAAACCTCTAGTGAGAATCTTTATTCATATTATGAACAAAATCAATAATTAATCGACTTTTATAAATCTCAAATTAATCATAAAATTAACATGGAAAGAGGAGAAAGTAGTACACTTTATCTACCAGGACCTCCTGGTTATACACCTCAAACACCTCATGAAACTCCACCTCCACCACCAACTCATATACCTTCACCCAGACCAGAAGTCCATATGGCTGAATCACAAAGAGATAACATAGAACGAAATCATGCAACCCCTTCTTATGCAAATATGATTAATTATGGTAAACGCTCCGATTGGCGTACCTACCATAAAAATAAAAATAGACATTTAGAAGAAAGAAGAGATTCATCTACATGGGGTTTAACATTAAACATTGATCATATACCATATAAAAAAATAAAGAATTATTGTGTCGAATGGGCACAAAAAATAAAAGGAACCATATTTATGCTTCCTCCCGCTATGACAGTTGCAGAATATATACAATTTGCAACATCTTATTGGGAAGGCAATGTTTTATCTTGGTTAACAAATTTTGAAAAAAATAACACAACAGAATGTCAAACTATTTTACAACAACCTACTAAACAATCAGCTATAGAACTATTGGTATCCCTACTAGTAGCTGATTTTATTGGAACAGAATGGAATGAAAATCAAAATTATGAAGAAAAACTTCACAAAATGAAGTTATGTGATATATGTATGTTAGATGAATTCGTAGCCACATACATCGGATACATTTATCATCTAGAGAAAACGCCACAACAAGAATTTTGGATACAAGGTTTCTTTTCCAAAATTCCTTTTCCTTGGAATAACATAATTTCTGATAAATATAGAGAATTAATCACCTCACAAGGAATTACTAAACCCCATAACACTGGTATGCTCAGAAGAGCATGTGCAGAAGCTATGGAAAAAACTTGTGAAAATACATCAGCTCAAAAGGAAATGAGTAGAAACTTAAAATCCTCTAGAATGGGCTACAATTGTTGTTCAAAATTTTTTGAAGACTTAAATTATGTATATGGATGTCCTCCAGTTTATGATTGGAGAAGATATTCGAAACCTTCTTTTAAACAAAAAAGAAAACACAAATATAAAATTACTAAAAGAAAATGGACACCTGAATTTAAATCAAATAAAAAATATCGAAAGAAAAAATTTGTTAAAAAATATAGTAAAAAGAAAGGTAAAAAACATTGTAGATGTTTTAAATGCAACAAGGAAGGGCATTATGCCAATGAATGCCCAATAAACATTAAAAAAGTCTTTATCTCAAACCTAGACGACTATTCTATAAATATCGGAACTATAGATGAAATAACAGAAGACAGTTCTGTTTATGAAATTACATCTTGTTCAAATTCAAACTCCACAGAGTCTGAATCCGACTCCATAGAGTCAAACTTTGAACACCCCGAGATCGAAAAACTCAAAATCAATATGATTACTATAAATAAAACATTAACTCAAATAAAGGTTATACCTTTATTACCATCCCTAAAACTTCCAAAAAAAGAAAGAATATCCTCACCAGGATATACCATCTATATGGGTAAAATGCTTAGGTTAAAACGTTATCGAACCACAGAGATAACGTTAGATCTAATCATTTTAATACCCTTTAGCTATTATGGAATAATACATAATATTCCACATCATGCCAAAGAAAACATTTTTATTACTCATGGGATTATAGAACCCATGACTTAAGAAGCTCCAAAGATTTTAATGAAAAATACTAGTTTGGAAGATTGGGATTATCTCATCCGACCAAACGATGCAATTGGAACATTAGTCATCCATAAATATGAAGATTTTCCAATCATAACCTCTGAAACAGCAACAGATAATCCTGAAAATTCTGAAAAATATCGAGAATTTAGAATTAATATGAATACAATTACTTCTGAAGAGATAAATACTTCAGAATTACATGACAGTATAGGAGAACAATTTGAAGTAACCGATGAAGACTTAGAAAAATTAAAAGAGGCTATACCTCATGGAGAAAAAAATGAAATTTATAAAGCCCCTTCTTTGAAATCTCGTTTTTTAAATAAACATACTTATATTTTCGAACGAATGCAAGGAAACATAGAATTAAAAGGAGACGATGACTTAACATCAATTAGTCTATTAAATAAAAACAAAATAGATAAATTAAAAAACAAATATCCTAAAATGAAATACCTACACATAGGTATGATACAATTAAAGATTACTGCTCTATTCCGTAGTGGAATAGATACTCCAATAATGATCGTTTGTATGGACGAACGAATCATTAACAATCCTTTAAGTAGCATTATTGGAGGAGCCAAATCCAATCTTGCTAATCGCTTATTTGGAATCAATATTCATCCTGACTTTTGTATAAGTCTAGAAGACCAAAATATTGAAAAAACTTGTACTTTATCTATAAGCCTTAAAGGTATACAACTGTTACCTGGATCAAAAATCCTAGGAATTCAATGGGAACATTGTATGGCTCTAAATGACACATCGACATTTAGATCCATAACCCCAAACAATTTTGTAAAACTCTTCAATATTGGCATTGGAAAAACTATACAACCCAAAGTCGTAGACCTAAAACATCTAAAATTAGATACTGATATACAACTTTTTGTTAAAACCCTTAAACCTAAGGTTCAAATACCTGTTGAATATTTTATTGCATCTGGTAATACAATTTCAACAGTAATAAAAAATCCTATTAATCGAACAACTTCTTCTCTTAACCTTCCAAGACATTATGAAGAAGGTGAATCATCTGACTCACCTAGATCTAGTATTCATATTCCAATACAAGATCCATTAGAAGGTCGAACTCTACGCCTTCTTGAAAATAAAAAATCCATTCCGCCTCCTTGAATGGATTTAAAGAAAAAAGCACAATTACATATTTATCTTCCAATAACTATCCATCTTCCTAATTTTGAAGATGTTACTATCCATGCATTACTCGATACAGGAGCTGAAGCAAGTTTACTTCAGCAAGTCTTTATCCCTAAAAAATTTTGGTTACCTTTAGATACCAAAACTTCTCTTACTGATTTCATGGGACGACAAGTCCCTGTTACCCATAAAGTGGCCAACCTTGCCATTTCCATACCCGATCTTCATAATACTCTTAATACTTATAAATTTAACTTTGCATTACTTCCTTTAACTTTCAATACTGATTGTCTAATAGGATTAGATAATCTTCGCCATTTTTTCTCCCTTCAACAACCACTTCTTTACTTTTGACGAACATACCGTTCCTCGTATTCATTTTCCTGCCCATATTGCCCCTTATTACACTCCCACAGCCCAGCGTGGTGAATCTTCACAAAAAACTACGCTTGTTGAAAAAAATTGCATTTCTATCCTATCTACACGTATAATATTCCTACTTCAAAACACATTTGAAGAAACCGTTCATAAGTTACTAGAACCGTTATATTCTGCTAATCCACTTAAATGGTTTGATAAATCTCCTCGATATTGTTCTATTGAACTCTTAGAACAATATAAAACTACAAATATACGTGTTAATAGTATAATGGTAACACCCTCAGATAAACAAGAATTTAACAGTCAAATACAAGAACTGTTAACTTTAAAATTAATACAAAAGAGTCATAGTCCTCACTCTTCTCCTGCTTTCATTGTAAGAAATCATGCTGAAATAAAAAGAGGAAAAGCTCGCATGGTTATCAACTATCGCAAGCTAAATTCCTGTACAAAATTCGATGGATATTTTATCCCAACTGCTGAGCATCTAATTAAACAGATCCAAGGTGCAAAATATTATAGCAAATTTGATGCCAAATCGGGTTTTTGGCAGATCAAACTTGCAAATCAAATATCAATAGAACTAACAAGCCTTTAGTTGTCCTCAAGGACATTACGAATGGCTAGTTATGCCATTTGGATTAAAAAATGCACCTCAAATATTCCAGAAATGGATTAATTCTATTTTGGACATCTGCCATAATGTAGTAGCATATATCGATGATATTCTTGTCTTTTTCTTCCACCGAAGAAGAACATAAAGATCATCTATTACATGTAATTAAGCTAATGCTAAATCATGGCATTATCTTAAGTCCAAAGAAAATAGAATTATTCAAAACAGAAATAGATTTTCTTGGAAAACAAATTACAAATGGCCAAATACAATTACAAGACCATATATATACAAAAGTCAAGGAATTTCCTGAAAACTTTACTAGTTTAAAACAACTACAAAGTTTTTTAGGACTTCTCAATTATGGTCGACAGTTTATTCCTAATCTCTCAACAAAAATCAAAGCCTTACAAAACAAATTAACCCTTGAACAGGCTAAGTACAAAAAAATAAATGGAGAACAACCAAGAAGATGGAATACAGATAAAATACCTATTTCTTAAGTTCTGAAGATCAAAAGGAAATTAAACAAATAAAAAATTTCGTTACAAAAAAAACAAATTCTTTATTTCCCAAAAGAAGAAGAAAATATCATCTTACAAACAGATGCTTCAGATTTATTTTGGTCAGGCGTCTTAGTAACAAATACCCAAGATATAGTAGCATATGCTTCGGGAAAATTTACAAAAACCCAAAAAAAATACTATACTTATGACAAAGAACTATTAGCTATCAAACTAGCAATTAAAAGCTTAAAAATATATCTTCTTCATAAAGAATTCACGATAGAAACAGACAACAAATCAGTAGCACAATTTCTACAAAAAAAGACGATACACAATCCTGAAGAAAATTTAAGACGCATACGTCTTGCTCTTTATTTAGAAATATTTAATTATACTGTTAAATACATTCCTGGTTTTACTAATGTACTTGCTGATCTTCTTAGCAGGCCATGAACGAAGACGAACTAGCGTTTCTTAAACAGTCTTAGAAAAAATGAAAAGGACTGGTGAGTTCACAGAAGTAACTCACAAGAAGGCCAAAGCCCATGAAGAAGCCGAAACATCTAAAGCCCAACAGGCTCGTATGGAATCAGCCCAACAGGCGAAAGAAGAATCAAAAGCCCAACAGGCTACAGTCACAAAAACACAAATGGCAAACTCGCCGGCCAAAAGCTTGATTACCTCATAGCGTGAAGAAAATACAAAATACAGCCAAAAGTATTGCAATAAAACTATCCCATTGCACAAACAAAGAGATTATTAAAACACAAAGTAGAACGTTTAGCTGTTCATTCTAAACGAAAATATAAACATAATAAAGTTAGAACTTACAGACTTAGAGCGCTTCTGGCTCTGATACCAATTTTTACAAACGCGGACAAACTTGACAAAAAACTTGAGCTAAAGAGAGAGCACACCAAACTTACAAACTCGAACAAAGAGAGTGGATTTTTTCTATGTCTTCCTCTGTCTTGGGGAGTGCTATTTATAGACTAGAATGCTTAGTGTTTAAGCAATTGCGTAGAGAATCTTTATTTTAGGTGGCAGACAACTTTTGGGAGTGGAATTTCTTTTCCAGGTGCTTTGCTGCTTTTGCTT
>JAIUJO010000624.1:100000-107500 GCA_023846275.1 Vanilla planifolia | reverse complement strand
GAAGAAGAAGTAGAAGTAGAAGAAGAAGTAGAAGAGGAAGAAGAAGAACAACAACAAGAAGGAGATGGTGAGGAAGAAGAAGAAGAAGAAGAAGAACAAGAACAAGAAGAACAAAAAGAAGAAGAACAGGAAGAAGAAGAAGAAGAAGTAGAAGAAGAAGAAGAAGAAGAAAAATAAGAAGAATAACAAAAGAAGAAGAAGAAGAAGAAGAAGAAGAGGAAGAACAACAACAAGAAGAAGAAGAAGAAGAAGAAGAATAATAAGAATAAGGTGAAGAAGAAGAAGAAGAAAAAGTACAAAGAGAAAAAGTAGCTAAAGGAGAAGATGAAGAAGAATAAGATGAAGAAGAGGAACGAGAAGAAAGAGAAGAAGATGAAGGAGTAGAAGAAGGGGGAGGAAAGGAAGACGAAGAAGAAGAAGAAGAAGAAGTTGTTGTAGTTGTAGTTGTAAAAGAAGAAGAAGATAATGATAATGAAAAAGAATAATAATAAGAAGAAGAAGAAGAGGAGGAAGAAGAAGAAGAAGAAAAAGAAGAATATGAAGATGAATAAGATGAAGAAGTTGTAGAAGAAGAAGAAGATGATGAAGAAGATAAGATGAAGATGAAGAAGTAGTTGAAGAGGAAGAAGAAGATGAAGAAGAGAAGAAGAAGAAGAAGAAGAAGAAGAAGGAGAAGAAGAACAAGAAAAAGAAGAAATGAAGAAGAAGAAGAAGAGGAAGAAGAAGAAGTCAAAGAAGAAGAAGAAGAAGAAGAAGAAGAAGAAGGAGAAGTGGAAGAAGATGAAGAAGAAGAAGATGAGGATGAAGAAAAGTAGAAGGAGAAGAAGAAGAAGAAGAAGAAGTAGTAGTAGTAGTAGAAGAAGAAGAAGGAGGAGGAGGAGGAGGAGAAGAAGAAGAAGAAGAAGAAGAAGAGGAAGGAGAAGAAGAAGAAGGAGAAGAAGAAGGAGGAAGAGAAGAAGAAGAAGAAGATGGAGATGAAGAAGGAGAAGAAGAAAGAGAAGAAGAAGAAGAAGAAGGAGAAGAAGGAGAAGAAGGAGGAGGAAGAGAAGAAGGAGAAGAAGTAGGAGAAGAAGGAGAAGAAGAAGAAGAAGAAGAAGAAGAAGAAGAAGATGAAAAAGAAGAATAAGAAAGAGAAGAAGGAGATGAAAAGGAAGAAGAAGAAGTAAAAGTAGAAGAAGAAGAAGAAGAAGGAGAAGGAGAAGAAGAAGAAGATGTAGAAGAGGATGAAGAAGAAGAAGAGGATGAAGAAGGAGAAGAAGAAGCACCAGAAAAAGTAGTAGTAGAAGAAGAAGAACAACAAGATGAGTATAACAATAAGAAGATGAAGTAGAATAAGATGCTGAAGAACAAGAAGAAAAAGTAGAAAAAGAAGAAGAAGTAGGAGAAGGAAAAGAAGAAGAAGAAGAGGAAGAAGAAAAATAATAATAATAAGTGGTAGAAGAAGAAGAATAAGAGAAAGAAGAAGTGGAAGAAGAAGAAGAAGAAGAAGAAGAAGAAGAAGAAGAGGAAGAAGAAGAAGAGGATAAGGAAGCAGAAGAGGAACAAGCAGAAGAAGAAGAAGAAGAAGAAGAAGAACGAAAAGTAGATGAAGAAGAAGAAGGAGAAGAAGAAGAGGAAGATGAAGAAGAAGAAGAAGTAGTAAAAGAAGAACAAGAAGAAGTAGAAGAAGAAGAAAAAGAACAAGAAGTAGAAGAATCAGAAGAAGAAGAAGAAGAAGAAGAAGAAGAAGTGGAAAATGAAGTGGAAGAAGAAGAAGAAGAAGAAGGTGGACATGAAGAAGAAGAAGAAGAAGAAGAAAAAGAAGAAGAATAAGAAAAAGAAGAAGAAGTAGTATTAGTAGTAGTAGTAGTAGAAGAAGAAGAAGAAGAAGAAGAGGAAGAAAATGATGAAAATGGAGAAAAAGAAGTAGAAGAAGAAGAAGAAGTATTAGTAGTAGTAGTAGAAGAGGAATAAGTAGTCGAAGAAGATGAAGATGATGCTGAAGATGATGAAGAAGGAGAAGAAGAAGAAGAAGAAGAAGAAGAAGAAGAAGAAGAAGTAGGAGAAGATAAGAAGAAGGAGAAGAAGCAAAAGAAGAACAAGAAAAGGGAGTAGAACAAGAAGAAGAAGAAGAAGAAGAAGAAGAAAGAGAGGATGAAGAAGAAGAAGAAGAAGCAGTAGAAGAAGAACCAGAAGAAGAAGAATTAGAAGATGAACAAGAAGAAGAAGAAGAAGAAGAAGAAGAAGAAGAAGAAGAATATGAAGAAGAATAAGAAGAAGAAGAAGAAAAAGAAGTAGAAGAAGAAGAAGAAGAAGAAGAAGAAGAAGAAAAAGAAGAAGAAGAAAAAGAATAAGAACAAGAAGAAATAGAAGAAGAAGAAGAAGAAGAAGAAGAAGAAGAAGAACCAGAAGAAGAAAAGGAATAGGAAGAGGAAGAAAGAAGAAGAAGAAGAAGAAGAAGATGGAGAAGTTGATAATGATGATTATGAAGAGAAAGAAGTAGAAGAAAAAAATAAGTGCAAGAAGAAGTAGTTTGAAAAGAAGAAGAAGAAGAGCAAGAATAAAAAAAAGAACATTTAGAAGAAAAAGAAGAAGAAGAAATAGAAGAAGTAGAAGAAGAAGAAGAAGAAGAATTGGAAGAAGAAGATGTAAAAAGAGAAGAAGTAGAAGAAGAAGGAGAAGAAGAAGAAGAAGAAGAAGAAGAAAGAGAATAGGAGGAATAAGTAGGAGAAGATGAAGAAGAAAGAAGAGGAAGAAGAAGAAGGAGAAAAAGAAGAAGAACAAGAAGAAGAAGAAGAAGAAGAAGAAGAAAAAGAAGAAGAAGTAGTAGAAGAAGAAGAGGAACAAGAAGAAGATGAAGAAAAAGTGGAATATGAAGAAGAAGAAGAAGAAGAAGAATAAAATAGAAGAAGAAGAGAAGAAGAAGTTGTAGAAAAATAAGAAGAAGATGATGATGATGATGAAGAAGATAAATAAGAAGAACAAGAAGAAGAAGAAGAGGAAGAAAAAGAAGATGTAAAGGAAGAAGAAGAAGTAGAAGAAGAATAAGAGATGGAAGAAGAAGAAACATAAGCATATGAAGAATAAGAAGAAGAACGAGAAGAAGTAGTGAAAGAAAAAAAAGATGAAGAAGAGAAGAAAAAGAAGAAGCAACAGAAAAGGAAGAAGAAGAAGACAATGATAAAGAAGAAGAAGAAGAAGAAGTAGAAGAAGAAGAAGAAGAAGAAGAAGAGCAAGAAAAAGAAGAAGAAGAAGAAGAAAAAGAAGAAGATGAAGAAGAAGAAGAAGAAGAAAAAAAAGAAGTAGAAGTAGAAGAAGAAGAATCAGAATATGAAGAAGTTTATGAAGAAGATGAAAAAGTAGAAGAAGAAGAAGAGGAAGAGGAAGAAGAAGAAGAAGTAGAAGAAAAAGAAATAAAAGAAGAAGAGGAAGAAGAAGTAGTAGTAGAAGAAGAAGAACAAGAAAGAAGATGATGACAATTAAGAAGAAGAAGAAGAAGAAGAAGAAAAGGAACACGAAGAAGAAGAAGAAGAAGAAGAAGAAGATGAAGAAAAAGAAGAAGTAGAAGAAGAAGAAGTACAAAAAGAAGAAGAAGAGGAAGAAGAACGAGAAGGAGAAGAAGAAGAAGAAGAAGAGGAAAAAGAAAAGAAGAAGAGGAAGAAGAAGAGGAAGAAGAAGATGGAAAATAAGAATAAGAAGAAGAAGAAGAAGAATACGATGAAGAAGAAGAAGTATGGAAAGAAGATTAGTAGATGAAAAAGAAGAAGAAGTAGAAGAAGAAGAGCAAGAAGAAGAAGAAGAGGAAGTAACAGAAGAAGAAGAAGATGATGAAAAAGAAGAAGAAGAAGAACAACAAGATGAAGAAGGAGTAGAATAATAATAAAAATAATTATAATGACAATAATAATAATAATAATAATAATAATAAGAAGAAGAGGGACAAAAAGAAGTAGAAGAAGAGCAAGAATAAGATGAAGAAGAAGAAGAAGTAGGAGAAGATGAAGTAGAAGAAGAAGAAAACGTTAAAGAAGAAGAAGTAGAAGAAATAGAAAAAGAACAAGAAGAGGAAAAAATGTGGAAGAACAAGAAGAAGAGGAAGAAGAAGAAGAAAAAGAAAATGAAGAAGAAGGTGAGGATTATGAAGATGAAGAACAAAAAGAAGAAAAAGATGAAGAAAAAGAAGAAGAAAAAGTAGAAGAAGACGAAAAAGAAGAAAAAAAGAAGAAGAAGACGAAGAAGTGTCAGAAAGAGAAGAAGAACAAGAAGAAGAAGAAGAAGAAGAAGAATAAGAAATAGAAGAAGGTGAAGAAAAAGAAGAAGAAGAGGAAGAAGTAGAAGTAGTAGAGGAAGAAGAAGAATGTGAAGAAGAAGAAGAAGAAGAAGATATAGAAGAGGATGAAGAGGAGGATGAAGAAAGAGAAGAAGAAGCACAAGAAGAAGAAGAAGAAGAAGAAGAAGAAGAAAAAGTACAAGAAGAAGAACAAGAATGAAATGAAGAAAAAGAAGAAGTAGACGAAGAAACAGAAGAAGAAGAATAGTAGTAAGAAGAAAAGGTAGAAGAAGAAGAAGAAGAAGAAGAAGAACAAGTCGAAGAAGAATAAGTAGAAGAAGAAGTAGAAGAAGAAGAAGAAGTGGAGGAAGTAGAAGAAGAAAAAGGAAGAGAAGAAGAAGAAGAAGAAGAAGAAGAATGAGAAGTAAAAATGAAGAAGAAGAAGAAGGAGAAGAAGAAGAAGTGGGAGAAGGAAAAGAAGAAGAAGAAGTAGTAGTAGAAGGAGAAGAGGAGAAATGAGAAGAAGAAGAAGATGAAGAAGGAGTAGAAGAAGAAGAAGAAGAAGAAGGAGAAAAAGAAGAAGAAGAAGAAGAAGAAGAAGATGAAGAAGAAGAAGAAGAAGAAAAAGAGGAAGAAGAAGAAGAAGAAGAAGAAGAAGAAAAAGGGGAAGAAGTATAAGATGAAGAAGAAAAAAAAGATGAATATGAATAAGAAAAAGAAGAAGTAAAACGATGAAGAAGAGAAAAAGAAGAAGATGAAGCAGAAAAAGAAGAAGAAGAAGAAGAAGAAGAAGAAAAAGTAGAAGAAGAAAAAGATGCACTAGAAGAAGTATACAACGACGAAGAAGGAGAAGAATATGCAGAAGAAGAACAAAAAGAGGAGAAAGGGGAAGAAAAAGAAGAAAATTAAAAAGAAGAATAAGGAGTAGAAGAAGAAGAAGAAGGTGAGGAAGAAGAAACCGAAGAAGAAGAAGAGGAAGAGGATGACAATGAAGAATAAGAAGAAGAAAAAGAAGTAGAAGAAGAAGACGAAGAAGAAGAAGAAGAAGAAGAAGAAGAAGGAGAAGAAGATGAAGAAGTAAAAGAAGAAAAAGTAGAAGAAGAAGAAGAAGAAGAAAAAAGAGATGAAGAAGAATAAGAAGAAGAAGAAGAAGAACAAGAACAAGATGATGGAGAACAAAAAGAAGAAGAAGAGGAAAATGATGGAGAATTTGAAGAAGAAGAAAAAGAAGAAGAAGACGAAAAAGAAGAAGAAGAAGAAAAAAGAAAAAGAAAAAGAAGAAGAAGAAGGAGAAGAAGAAGAAGAAGAAGAAGAAGAAGGAGGAGAAGAAGAAGAAGCAGAAGAAGATGATGATGATGATAATGATTATGAAGAGGAAGAAGTTGAAGAGAAAGAAGAAGTAGAAGCAGAAGAAGAAGAAGAAGAAGAAGAAGAAGAAGAAGAAAAAGAAGTAGTAAAAGAAGTAGTAGATGAGGAAGAAGTAGAAGATGAAGAACAACAAGAAGAAGTGTAGGAAGAAGAAGAAGATAAAGAATAAGAAGAAGGAGAAGTAGAAGAAGGAGAAGAAGAAAAAAAATTTGTAGAAGAAGGAGAAGAAGAAGACAAAGAGGTTGAAGAAGGAGAAGAATAAGAAGAAGTAGTAGTAGTAGAAGGAGAAGAAGAGGAATAAGAAGAAGAAGAAGAAGAAGAAGAAGAAGAAGGAGAAGAAGAAGAGGAAGAAGAAGAAGAGGAAGAAGAAGAAGAAGAAGAAGAAGAAGAAGAAGAAGAAGAAGTAGAAGAAGAAAAAGAAGAGGAAGAAGAGAAGGAGGAAGAAGAAGAAAAAGAATAAGAAGAAGAAAAAGAAGAAGAAGAAAAAGAATAAGAAGAAGAAACAGAAGAAGAAGAAGACGAAGAAGAAGAAGAAGAAGAAGCAGAAGAAGAATAGGAATAGGAAGAGGAAGAAAGAAGAAGAAGAAGAAGAAGAAGAAGAAGAAGTAGTAGAATTTGAAGAAGAAGAAGAAGGAGAAGATGATTATGATGATTATGAAGAAGAAGAAGTAGAAGAAAAAGAAGAAGAACAAGAACAAGAATAGAAAGAAGAAGAACATTTAGAAGAAGAAGAAGAAGAAGAAGAAGAAATAGAAGAAGTCGAAGTAGTAGAAGAAGAAGAACTGGAAGAAGAAGAAGTAAAAAGAGAAGAAGAAGCAAAAGAAGAAGAAGAAGCAGAAGAAGAAAGAGAAGAAGAAAAAGAAGGAAAAGAAGAAAAAGAAGAAGAAGAAGAAGAAGAAGAAAGAGAATAGGACGGAATAAGAAGGAGAAGAGGAAGAAGAAAGAAGAGGAAGAAGAAGAAGGAGAAAAAGAAGAAGAACAAGAAGAAAAGGAAGAAGAAGAAGAAGAAGAAGAAGAAGAAGAAGAAGTAGTAGTAGTAGTAGAAGAAGAAGAGGAACAAGAAGAAGATGAAGAAAAAGTAGAATATGAAGAAGTAGAAGAAGAAGAAAAAAATAGAAGAAGAAGATGTTGATGATGATGAAGAAGAAGAATAAGGAGAAGAAGAAGAAGAAGAAGAAGAAGAAGTAAAACGAGAAAAAGGGGAATAAGAAGAAGAAGAATAAGAAGAAGAAGAAGAAGAAGAAGAAGAAGAAGAAGAGGAAGAAAAAGAAGATGCAGAGGAAGAAGAAGTAGAAGAAGAATAAGAGGAGGAAGAAGAAGAAACAGAAGCATATGAAGAATAAGAAGAAGAACGAGAAGAAGTAGTGGAAGAAAAAAAAGATGAAGAAGAGAAGAAGAAGAAGAAGAAGACAAAAAGGAAGAAGAAGAAGACGATGATAAAGAAGAAGAAGAAGAAGAAGTAGAAAAAGAAGAAGAAGAAGAAGAAGAAGAAGAGGAAGAAGAAGAAGAAGAAGAAGAAGAAGAAGAAGATGATGATGATGAAGAAGAAGAAGAAGAAAAAGGACTGGAAGTAGAAGAAGAAGAATCAGAATATGAAGAAGTTTAAGAAGAAGATGAAAAAGTAGAAGAAGAAGAAGAGGAAGAAGAAGAAGAAGAAGAAGTAGAAGAAAAAGAAGAAGAAGTAGTAGTAGTCGAAGAAGAAGAAGATGATGATGATGATGACAATTAAGAAGAAGAAGAAGAAGAATAAGAAGAGGAACACGAAGAAGAAGAAGAAGATGAAGAAAAAGAAGAAGAAGAAGAAGTACAAAAAGAAGAAGAAGAGGAAGAAGAAGGAGAAGGAGAAGAAGAAGAAGAAGAAGAAGAGGAAAAAGAAAAGAAGA
>JAIUJO010000624.1:57500-60000 GCA_023846275.1 Vanilla planifolia | reverse complement strand
AAGAAGAAGAAGAGAAAGAAGAAGAAGAAGAAGAAGAAGAAGAGGAAGAAGAAGAAGAAGAAGAAGAAGAAGAAGATGAAGAAGAAGAAAAAGGAGGGGGAGGAGGAGGAGGAGAAGAAGAAGAAGAAGATGATGAAGAAGAAGAAGGAGGAGAAGAAGAAGAAGAAGAAGAAGAAGAAGAGGAAGAGTAAGAAGAAGAAGAAGTTGAAGAGGAGGAGGAGGAAGAGGAAGAAGAAGAAGAAGAACAAGAAAAGGAAGTAGAAGAAGACGAAGAAGAAGATGGAGATGAAGAAGAAGACAAAAAAGAAGATGAAGATGACGAAGAAGTAATAGAAGAAGAAGAAGCAGAAGAAGAAGGAGAAGTAGAAGAAGAAGATGAAGATGATGATGATGATAAAGAAGAAGTAGAGGAAGAAGAAGAAGAAGAAGAAGAAGAAAGAAAAAGGAAGAAGACGAAAAAGATGAAGTAGATGAAGACGAAGAAGAATAGTAGGAAGAAGAAGAAGGAGAAGAAGAAGAAGAAGAAGAAGACGAGGAAGAAGAAAAAGAAGAAGAAGAAGAAGATGAAGCAGAAGAAGAAGAAGAAGAAGAAGAAGAAGAAGAAGAAGAAAAATTAGAATAAGAAGAAGAAGAAGAAGATCAACAAGAAGAAGAATAATAAGGAGAAGAAGTTGAAGAAGAAGATGAAGAAGAAGAAGAAGAAGAAGAAGAAGAAGAAAAATTAGAAGAAGAAGAAGAAGATCTACAAGAAGAACAATAATAGGGAGAAGAAGTAGAAGAAGAAGAGGAGGTAGAAGAAGGAGAAGAATATTAAAAAGAAGAAGATGAAGAAAAAGAAGAAGAAGAAGAAGAAGTAGAAGAAGAGGTAGAAAATGATGAAAATGAAGAAAAAGAAGTAGAAGAAGAAGTTGTAGCAGTAGTAATAGTAGAAGAGGAATAAGTAGTCGAAGAAGAAGAAGATGATGCTGAAGATGAAGAAGAAGAAGGAGAAGAAGAAGAAGAAGAAGAAGAAGAAGAAGACGAAGAAGAACAAGGAGGAGAAGATCAAGAAGAAGTAGAAGAAGCAAAAGAAGAACAAGAAGAGGGAGTAGATCGGGTAGATGAAGAAGAAGAAGAAAGAGAGGATGAAGAAGAGGAAGAAGAAGTAATAGAAGAAGAAACAAATGAAGAAGAATTAGAAGATGAAGAAGAATAAGATGAAGAAGAAGAAGAAGAAGAAAAAGAAGAAGAAGAAGAAGAATATGAAGAAGAATAAGAAGAAGAAGAAGAAAAAGAAGTAGTAGTAGTATAAGAAGAAGAAGAAGAAGAAGAAAAAGAATAAGAAGAAGAAGAAATAGATGAAGAAGAAGACGAAGAAGAAGAAGAAGAAGAAGAAGAAGAAGAACCAGAAGAAGAATAGGAATAGGAAGAGGAAGAAAGAAGAAGAAGAAGAAGAAGATGATGAAGAAGAATTTGAAGAAGTAGAAGAAGGAGAAGATGATGATGATGACTATGAAGAGGAAGAAGTAGAAGAGAAAAAGAAGTATAAGAAGAAGTAGAAGAAGAAGGAGAAGAAGAAGAACAAGAATAGAAAGATGAAGAACATTTAGAAGAAGAAGAAGAAGAAGAAATAGAAGAAGTAGAAGTAGAAGAAGAAGAAGAATTGGAAGAAGAAGAAGAAGTAAAAAGAGAAGAAGAAGCAGAAAAAGGAGAAGAAGAAAAAACAAACAAGTAGTAGAAGAAGGAGAAGAAGAAGAAGAAGAAGAAGAAGAAGAAGAAGAAGAAGTAGTAGTAGAAGTAGTAGTAGTCGAAGAAGAAGAGGAACAAGAAGAAGATGAAGAAAAGTGGACTATGAAGAAGAAGAAGAAGAAGAAGAAGAATAAAATAGAAGAAGAAAAGAAGAAGTTGTAGAAAAATAAGAAGAAGATGATGATGAAGAAGAAGAATAAGAAGAAGAAGAAGAAGTAGAAGAAGAGGTAGAAAATGATGAAAATGAAGAAAAAGAAGTAGAAGAAGAAGTTGTAGTAGTAGTAATAGTAGAAGAGGAATAAGTAGTCGAAGAAGAAGAAGATGATGCTGAAGATGAAGAAGAAGAAGGAGAAGAAGAAGAAGAAGAAGAAGAAGAAGACGAAGAAGAACAAGGAGGAGAAGATCAAGAAGAAGTAGAAGAAGCAAAAGAAGAACAAGAAGAGGGAGTAGATCGGGTAGATGAAGAAGAAGAAGAAAGAGAGGATGAAGAAGAGGAAGAAGAAGTAATAGAAGAAGAAACAAATGAAGAAGAATTAGAAGATGAAGAAGAATAAGATGAAGAAGAAGAAGAAGAAGAAAAAGAAGAAGAAGAAGAAGAATATGAAGAAGAATAAGAAGAAGAAGAAGAAAAAGAAGTAGTAGTAGTATAAGAAGAAGAAGAAGAAGAAGAAAAAGAAGAAGAAAAAGAATAAGAAGAAGAAGAAATAGATGAAGAAGAAGACGAAGAAGAAGAAGAAGAAGAAGAAGAAGAAGAACCAGAAGAAGAATAGGA
>JAIUJO010000624.1:42500-47500 GCA_023846275.1 Vanilla planifolia | reverse complement strand
AGAAGAAGAACAAGAACAAGAACAAGAAGAACAAAAAGAAGAAGAACAGGAAGAAGAAGAAGAAGAAGTAGAAGGGGAAGAACAAGAAGAAAAAGAAGAAGAAGAAAAATAAGAAGAAGAAAAAGAAAAGAAGAAGAAGAAGAAGAAGAAGAAGAAGGAGAGGAAGAACAAGAAGAAGAAGAAGAAGTAGAAGAAGAAGAATAATAAGATGAAGGTGAAGAAGAAGCAGAAGAAAAAGTACAAAGAGAAAAAGTAGCAGAAGGAGAAGATGAAGAAGAATAAGATGAAGAAGAGGAAGGAGAAGAACGAGAAGAAGATGAAGGAGTAAAGAAGGATTAGGAAAGGAAGATGAAGAAGAAGAAGAAGAAGAAGTTGTTTTTGTTGTGGTTGTAAAAGAAGAAGAAGATAATGATAATGTAAAGAATAAGAAGAAGAAGAGGAAGAAGAAGAAGAAGAAAAAGAAGAATATGAAGATGAATAAGATGAAGAAGTTATAGAAGAAGGAAGATGATGAAAAAGAGAAGATGAAGATGAAGAAGCAATAGAAGAGGAAGAAGAAGATGAAGAAGAGAAGAAGAAGAAGAAGAAGAAGAAGAAGGAGAAGAAGAACAAGAAAAAGAAGAAATGAAGAAGAAGAAGAAAACAGAGAAGAAGAAGAAGAAGAGGAGGAAGAAAAAGGAGAAGTGGAAGAAGATGAAGAAGAAGAAGATGTGGGCAAAGAAGAAGAAGAAGCAGAAGAAGAAGAAGAAGAAGAAGAAAAAGAAGTAGTAGTAGTAGTAGTAGTAGAAGAAGAAGAAGAAGTAGAAGAAGGAGGAGGAGGAGGAGAGAAGAAGAGGAAGAAGAAGAAGAGAAGAAGAAAAAGAAGGAGGAGAAGAAGAAGAAGAAGAAGATGGAGATGAAGAAGAAGGAGAAGAAGAAGGAAAAGAAGAAGAAGAAGAAGAAGGAGAAGGAGAAGAAGAAGGAGGAGGAGGAGAAGAAGAAGAAGAAGGAGAAGAAGAAGAAGAAGGAGAAGAAGAAGAAGTAGAAAAAGAAGAAGGAATAACAAAGAGAAGAAGGAGATGAAAATGAAGAAGAGAAGTAGTAGAGTAGAAGAAGAAGAAGAAGAAGAAGAAGAAGGAGAAGAAGAAGAAGAAGATGATGTAGAAGAGAGATGAAGAAGAAGAAAAGGATGACGAAGGAGAAGAAGCACTAGAAAAAGTAGTAGAAGGAAGAAGAAGAAGAACAAGATGATATAACTAGAAGAAGAAGAAGTAGAAGTAGAAGAAGAAGTAGAATAAGAATGTTGAAGAAGAAGAAGAAAAAGTAGAAAAAGAAGAAGAAATAGGAGAAGAAAAAGAATAATAATAATAATAATAATAATAATAAGAGGTAGAAGAAGAAACAGAAGAAGAAGAATAAGAGCAAGAAGAAGAGGAAGAAGAAGAAGAAGAAGAAGAAGAAGAGGAAGAAGAGAAGAGGATAAGGAAGCAGAAGAGGAACAAGCAAAAGAAGAAGAACAAGATGAAGAAGAAGGAAAAGTAGAAGAAAGAAGATGAAGAAGAAGAAGGAGAAGAAGAAGAGGAAGACAAAGAAGAAGAAGAAGTATAAGAAGAAGAAGCAGTAAAAGAAGAACAAGAAGTAGAAGAAGAAGAAAAGGAATAGGAACTAGAAGAAGAAGAGAAGAAAAAGAAGTGGAAAATGAAGAGGAAGAAGAAGAAGAAGAAGAAGAAGAAGAAGGTGGTGGACATGAAGAAGAAGAAGAAGAAAAAAGAAGAAGAATAAGAAGAAGAAGAAGTAGTATTAGTAGTAGTAGTTGAAGAAGAAGAAGAAGATGAAGAATAAGGAGGGAGGAGGAGGAGAAGAAGAAGAAGGAGGAGGAGGTGGAGAAGAAGAAGAAGAAGAAGGAGAAGAAGAAGAAGTAGGAGGAGAAGAAGAAGAAGAACAAGATGGAGATGAAGAAAAAGGAGAAGAAGAAGGAGAACAAGAAGAAGAAGAAGAAGGAGGAGGAGGAGGAGAAGAAGAAGAAGAAGGAGAAGAAGGACAAGAAGAAGAAGAAGAAGAAGAAGAAGGAGAAGAAAGAGAAGGAGGAGGAGGGAGGAGATGAAGAAGAAGAAGGAGAAGAAGGAGAAGAAGAAGAAGAAGAAGAAGAAGATGAAGAATAAGAATAGGAAAGGGGAAGAAGGAGATGAAAAAGAAGATGAAGAAGAAGAAGGAGAAGAAGGAAGAAGAAGAAGAAGAAGATGTAGAAGAGGATGAAGAGGAAGAAGAGGATGAAGAAGAGAGAAGAAGAAGAACAACAAGATGAGTATAAAAAGAAGAAGAAGAAGTAGAAGAAGAAAGAAGAAGTAGAATAAGATGCTAAAGAAGAACAAGAAAAAGTAGAAAAAGAAGAAGAAATAGGAGAAGGAAAAAGAAGAAAAAGAAGAAGAACAATAAAAATAATAATAATAATAATAATAATGATATGAGGTAGAAGAAGAAACAGAAGAAGAAGAATAAGAAAGAAGAAGAGGAAGAAGAAGAAGAAGAAGAAGAAGGAGGAAGAAGAAGAGCATAAGGAAGCAGAAGAGGAAGATGCAGAAGAAGAAGAACAAGAAGAAGAAGAACGAAAAGTAGAAGAAGAAGATGAAGAAGAAGAACGTGAAGAAGAAGAGGAAGACGAAGAAGAAGAAGTATAAGAAGTAGTAGTAAAGAAGAACAAGAAAAAGTAGAAGAAGAAGAAAAAGAACAAGAACTAGAGAGAAGAATAAGAAGAAGAAGAAGAAAGAAAAAGAAGAAGAAGAAGTGGAAAATGAGGTGGAAGAAGAAGAAGAAGAAGAAGGTGGACAAGAAGAAGAAGAAGAAGAATAAGAAAGAAAAAGAAGAAGAAGAAGAAGTAGAATTTGTAGTAGTAGTAGAAGAAGAAGAAGAAGAAGAGGAAGAAAATGATGAAAATGAAGAAAAAGAAGTAGAAGAAGAAGTAGTAGTTGTAGTAATAGTAGAAGAGGGAATAAGTAGTCGAAGAAGAAGTAGATGATGCTTGAAGATGAAGAAGAAGGAGAAGAAGAAGAAGAAGAGGAAGAAGAGAAAGAACAAGGAGGGGAGAAGATTAAGAAGAAGTAGAAGAAGCAAAAGAAGGGACAAGAAGAGGGAGTAGAACGGGTAGATGAAGAAGAAGAGGAAGAAGAAAGAAGAGGATGAAAGAAGAGGAAGAGGAAGCAGTAGAAGAAGAAACAGATGATGAAGAATTAGAAGATGAGAAGAATAAGATGAAGAAGAAGAAGAAAAGAAGAAGAAGAAGAAGAATTTGAAGAAGAATAAGAAGAGAAGATGAAAAAGAAGAAGTATAAGATGAAGAAGAAGAAGAAGAAGAAGAAAAAAGAAGAAGAAGAAAAAGAATAAGAAGAAGAAGAAATAGAAGAAGAAGAAGGCGAAGAAGAAGAAAGAAGAAGAAGAAGAAGAAGAAGAACCAGAAGAAGAATAGGAATAAGAAGAGGAAGAAAGAAGCAGAAGAAGAAAGAAGGTGATGAAGGAAAATTTGAAGAAGAAGAAGAAGGAGAAGATGATGATGAATGATTATGAAGCGGAAGAAGTAGAAGAAAAAAGAAGTATAAGAAGAAGTAGAAGAAGAAGAAGAAGAAGAAGAACAAGAATAGAAAAGAAGAAGAACATTTAGAAGAAGAAGAAGAAGAATGAAGAAGAAGAAGAAGAAGAAATTAGAAGAAGTAGAAGTAGAAGAAGAAGAAGAACTGGAAGAAGAAGAAGAAGTAAAAAGTGAAGAAGAAGCAGAAAAAAGGAGAAGGAGAAAAAAACAAACACGTAGAAGAAGAAGGACAAGAAGAAGAAGAAGAAGAAGAAGAAGAAAAAGAAAGAAGAAGTAGTAGTAGTAGTAGAAGAAGAAGAGGAACAAGAAGAAGATGAAGAAAAGTAGACTATGAAGAAGAAGAAGAAGAAGAAGAAGAAGAATAAAATAGAAGAAGAGAAGAAGAAGTTGTAGAAAAATAAGAAGAAGATGATGATGATGATGAAGAAGAAGAATAAAAAGAAGAAGAAGAAGAAGAAGTAAAACGATAAGAAGAAGAACAAGAAGAAGAAGGAGAAGAAGAAGAAGAAGAAGAAGTGGAAGAAGAAGAAGAAGCAGAGGAAGAAGAAGAAGTAGAAGAAGAATAAGAGGAGGAAGAAGAAGAAACAAAAGCCATATGAAGAATAAGTAGAAGAATGAGAAGTAGTGGAAGAAAAAAAGATGAAGAAGAGAAGAAGAAGAAGAAGCAGCAGAAAAGGAAGAAGAAGAAGGACAATGATAAAAAGAAGAAGAAGGAAGAAGTAGAAAAAGAAGAAGAAGAACAAGAAGAAGAGGAAGAAAAAGAAAAGAAGAAGAAGAAGAAGAAGAAGAAGAAGATGATGAAGAAGAAGAAGAAGAAAAGAAGTAGAAGTAGAAGAAGAATCAGAATATGAAGAAGTTTAAGAAGGAAGATGAAAAACTAGAAGAAGAAGAAGAAGTAGAAGAAAATGAAGAAGAAGAAGAAGAAGAAGAAGAAGAAGAAGAATAAGAAGAGGAACATGAAGAAGAAGAAGAAGAAGAAGATGAAGAAAAAGAAGTAGTAGAAGAAGAAGAAGTACAAAAAGAAGAAGAAGAGGAAGAAGGAGAAGGAGAAGAGAAAAAAAGAAAAGAAGAAGAAGAAGGGGAAGAAAGAAGAAAGAAAAGAAGAATAAGAAGAAGAAGAAGAATACGAGGAAGAAGAAGTATAGAAAGAAGAATTAGTAGATGAAGAAGAAGAAGAAGTAGAAGAAGAAGAGCAAGAAGAAGAAGAAGAAGAAGTAGCTGAAGAAGAAGAAGAAGATGAAAAAGAAGAAGAAGAAGAAGAACAAGATGATGAAGAAAGTAGAATAATAATGATAATAATAATAATAATAATAATGACTATAAGAATAAGAAAAAGAAGAAGAAGAAGAAGAGGGACAAAAAGAAGAAGAAGAAGAGCAAGAATAAGATGAAGAAGAAGAAGTAGAAGAAGAAGATGAAGTAGAAAGAAGAAGAAGAT
>JAIUJO010000624.1:35000-37500 GCA_023846275.1 Vanilla planifolia | reverse complement strand
AGAAGAAGAAAAAGTAGTAGTAGTAGAAGAAGAAGAAGAATAATAAGAAGAAGAAAAAGAAGAAGAAGAAAAAGAATAAGAAGAAGAAGAAATAGAAGAAGAAGAAGAAGAAGAACCAGAAGAAGAATAGGAATTGGAAGAGGAAGAAAGAAGAAGAAGAAGAAGAAGATGATGATGAAGAAGAATTTGAAAGAAGAAGAAGAAGGATCAGATGATGATGATTATTATGAAGAGGAAGAGGTAGAAGAAAAAAAGAAGTGTAAGAAGAAGTAGAAGAAGAAGGAGAAGAAGAAGAACAAGAATAGAAAGTAGAAGAAAATTAAGAAGAAGAAGAAGAAGAAGAAGAAATAAAAGATGTAGAAGTAGAAGAAACAGAAGAACTAGAAGAAGAAGATGAAGCAGAAGAAGAAGGAGATGAAGAAAAAAACAAACAAGTAGAAGAAGAAGGAGAACAAGAAGAAGAAGATGGAGAAGGAGAAGAAGAAGAAGAAGAGATGAAGAAGAAGAAGAAGAAAAGAGAATATGAGGAATAAGAAGGAGAAGAAGAAGAAGAAAGAAGAGGGAAGAAGAAGAAGGAGAAAAAGAAGAAGAACAAGAAGAAAAGGAAGAAGAAGAAGAAAAAGAAGAAGAAGTAGTAGTAGTAGTAGTAGTAATAGAAGAAGAGGAACAAGAAGAAGATGAAGAAAAGTGGAATATGAAGAAGAAGAAGAAGAAGAAGCAGAATAAAATAGAAGAAGAAGAGAAGAAGTTGTAGAAAAATAAGAAGAAGATGATGATGATGATGATGAAGAAGAATAAGAAGAAGAAGAAGAAGAAGAAGGAGGAGAAGTAAAACGAGAAGAAGGGGAATCAGAAGAAGAAGAAGAAGAAGAAGAAGAAGAAGAAGAAGGAGAAGAAGAGGAAGAAGAAGATGAAGCAGAGGAAGAAGAAGAAGTAGAAGAAGAATAAGAGGAGGAAGAAGAAGAAACAAAGGCATATGAAGAATAAGAAGAAGAACGAGAAGAAGTAGTGGAAAAAAAAAGATGAAGAAGAGAAGAAGAAGAAGAAGCAGCAGAAAATGAAGAAGAAGAAGACGATGATAAAGAAGAAAAAGAAGAAGCAGAAAAAGGAGAAGAAGAAGAAGAAGAAGAAGAAGAAGATGATGATGATGATGAAGAAGAAGAAGAAGAAAAAAGAAGTAGAAGTAGAAGAAGTAGAATTAGAATATGAAGAAGTTTAAGAAGAAGATGAAAAAGTAGTAGAAGAAGAAGAAGAAGAAGAAGTAGAAGAAAAAAGAAGAAGAAGAAGAAGAAGAAGAAGAAGAAGTAGTAAGAGTAGATGAAGAAGAAGAAAATGATGATGATGACAATTAAGAAGAAGAAGAAGAAGAAGAAGAAGAAGAAGTTGAAGAAAAAGAAGTAGAAGAAGTTGAAGAAAAGAAGTAGAAGAAGAAGAAGAAGTACAAAAATAAGAAGAAGAGGAAGAAGAAGGAGAAGGAGAAGAAGAAGAAGAAGAAGAAGAGGAAGTTGAAGAAAAAGAAGTAGAAGAAGAAGAAGAAGTACAAAAATAAGAAGAAGAGGATGAAGAAGGAGAAGGAGAAGAAGAAGAAGAAGAAGAAGAGGAAAAAGAAAAGAAGAAGAAGAAGAAGAGGAAGTAGAAGAAGAAGAGCAAGAAGAAGAAGAAGAAGAACAAGATGAAGAAGAAGTAGAATAATAATAATAATGACTATAATAATAAGAAGAGGAACACGAAGAAGAAGAAGAAGTTGAGGAAAAAGAAGTAGAAGAAGAAGAAGAAGTACAAAAATAAGAAGAAGAGGAAGAAGAAGGAGAAGGAGAAGAAGAAGAAGAAGAAGAAGAGGAAAAAGAAAAGAAGAAGAAGAAGAAGAGGAAGTAGAAGAAGAAGAGCAAGAAGAAGAAGAAGAAGAACAAGATGAAGAAGAAGTAGAGTAAAAATAATAATGACTATAATAATAAGAAAAAGAAGAAGAAGAAGAAGAGGGACAAAAAGAAGAAGAAGAAGAGGGACAAAAGAAGAAGAAGAAGAGCAAGAATAAGATGAAGAAGAAGAAGAAGAAGAAGATGAAGTAGTAGAAGAAGAAGATGTTAAGAAGAAGAAGAAGATGCAGAAAAAGAACAAGAAGAGGAAGAAAAAGTGGAAGAACAAGAAGAAGAGGAAGAAGAAGAAGAAAAAGAAAATGAAGAAGAAGGTGAGGATGATGAAGATGAAAAACAAAAAGAAGAAGAAGCTGATGAAAAAGAAGAAGAAAAAGTAGAAGAAGGTGAAAAAGAAGAAAAGAAGAAGAAGAAGAAGAAGACAAAGAAGAGTAAGAAAGGAAGAAGAAGAAGAAGAAGAAGAAGAATAAGAAATAGAAGAAGGTGAAGAAAAAGAAGAAGAGAAGAAGAAGTAGAAGTAGTAGAGGAAGAAGAAGAATATGAAGAAGAAGAAGAAGAAGAAGAAGATGTTGAAGAGGATGAGGAAGAGGATGAAGAAAGAGAAGAAGAAGCACAAGAAGAAGAAG
>JAIUJO010000624.1:25000-27500 GCA_023846275.1 Vanilla planifolia | reverse complement strand
AACTAAAAGAGCAAGCTGAAGAAGAGGAAGGAGAAGAAGGAGAAGAAGTAGTAGATGATGGAGGAGAAGAAGAAGCCGAAGAATAAGAAGAAGAACAAGTAGAAGAAGACTGGTAAGAAGAAGAAGAAGAGGAAGAAGAAGAAGTGGAAGAAGAAGAAGAGGAAGAAGAAGAAGAAGAAGGAGAAGTAGTAGTAGAAGAACAAGAAGAAGAATAAGTTGTAGAAGAAGAAGAAGCAGAAGAAGAAGAAGAAGATGATGGTGATAAAGATGAAGAGGAAGAAGTCGAAGAAGAAGAAGTAAAAGAAGAAGTAGAAGAAGAAGAAGAGGAAGAAGAAGAAGAGAAGAAGAAGAGGAAGAAGAAGAAGAAGAAGAAGAGGAAGAAGATTAAGTAGTAGAAGTAGAAGAAGAAGATGAAGAAGAAGAAAAAAAAAAAAAGAATAAAAAGGATAAGAAGTAGTAGTAGATGAAGAAGAAAAAGAAGAACAAGTGGAAGAAGAAGAAGTAGTAGAAGAAGAAGATGAACAAGAAGAGGAAGAAGAAGAACAACAAGAAGGAGATGGTGAGGAAGAAGAAGTAGAAGAAGAAGAAGAACAAGAAAAAAGAAGAACAAAAAGAAGAACAACAGGAAGAAGAAGAAGAAGTAGAAGTAGAAGGAGAAGAAGAAGAAGAAAAAGAAGAAGAAGAAAAATAAGAAGAAGAATAAGAAAAGCAGAAGAAGTAGAAGAGAAGAAGAAGAGGAAGAACAAGAAGAAGAAGAAGAAGAAGTAGAAGAAGAAGAATAATAAGAAGAAGGTGAAGAAGAAGTAGAAGAAAAATTACAAAGAGAAAAAGTAGTAGAAGGAGAAGATGAAGAAGAATAAGATGAAGAAGAGGAAGGAGAAGAACGAGAAGAAGATGAAGGAGTACAAGAAGGATTAGGAAAGGAAGACGAAGAAGAAGAAGAAGAAGAAGTTGTTTTTGTTGTGGTTGTAAAAGAAGAAGAAGATAATGATAATGTAAAAGAATAAGAAGAAGAAGAGGAAGAAGAAGAAGAAGAAAAAGAAGAATATGAAGATGAATAAGATGAAGAAGTTGTAGAAGAAGAAGAAGATGATGAAGAAGAGAAGATGAAGATGAAGAAGCAATAGAAGAGGAAGAAGAAGATGAAGAAGAGAAGAAGAAGAAGAAGAAGAAGAAGAAGGAGAAGAAGAAGAAGAAAAAGAAGAAATGAAGAAGAAGAAGAAGAAGAAAAAGGAGAAGAAGAAGAAGAAGAAGAGGAAGAAGAAGAAGAAGAAGAAGAGGAAGAAGAAGAAGGAGAAGTGGAAGAAGATGAAGAAGAAGAAGATGAGGGCGAAGAAGAAGAAGCAAAAGAAGAAGAAGAAGAAGAAGAAGAAGAAGAAAAAGAAGAAGAAGTAGTAGTAGGAGTAGTAGTAGAAGAAGAAGAAGGAGGAGGAGGAGGAGGAGGAGAAGAAGAAGAAGAAGAAGAAGGAGACGAAGAAGCAGAAGAAGGAGAAGAAGAAGAAGGAGGAGGAGAAGAAGAAGAAGAAGATGGAGATGAAGAAGAAGGAGAAGAAGAAGGAAAAGAAGAAGAAGAAGAAGAAGAAGAAGGAGAAGATGGAGAAGAAGAAGAAGGAGGAGGAGGAGAAGAACAAGAAGAAGGAGAAGAAGGAGAAGAAGAAGAAGAAGAAGAAGAAGAAGAAGAAGTAGATGAAGAAGAAGAATAAGAAAGAGAAGAAGGAGATGAAAAGGAAGAAGAAGTAGAAGTAGAAGAAGAAGAAGAAGAAGAAGGAGAAGAAGAAGAAGAAGATGTAGAAGAGGATGAAGAAAAAAGAAGAGGATGACGAAGGAGAAGAAGCCCTAGAAAAACTAGTAGTAGAAGAAGTAGAACAAGATGATTATAACAACAAGAAGAAGAAGTAGTAGTAGAAGAAGAAGTTGAATAAGATGTTGAAGAAGAAGAAGAAAAAGTAGAAAAAGAAGAAGAAATAGGAGAATAAAAAGAAGAAGAATAATAATAATAATAATAATAATAATAATAATAAGACGTAGAAGAAGATACAGAAGAAGAAGAATAAGAGCAAGAAGAAGAGGAAAAAGAAGAAGAAGAAGAAGAAGAAGAAGAAGAAGAAGAAGAGGAAGAAGAAGAGGATAAGGAAGCAGAAGGGGAAGAAGCGAAAGAAGAAGAACAAGAAGAAGAAGGAAAAGTAGAGGAAGAAGAAGATGAAGAAGAAGAAGGAGAAGAAGAAGAGGAAGACGAAGAAGAAGAAGAAGTAAAAGAAGAAGAAGTGGAAGAAGAAGAAAAAGAACACAAACTAGAAGAAGAAGAAGAAGAAAAAGAAGAAGTTGAAAATGAAGAGGAAGAAGAAGAAGAAGAAGAAGAAGAAGAAGAAGGTGTGGACAAGAAGAAGAAGAAGAATAAGAAGAAGAAGAAGTAGTATTAGTAGTAGTAGTAGAAGAAGAAGAAGAAGGGGAAGAAAATGATGAAAATGAAGAAAAAGAAGTAGAAGAAGTAGTAATAGTA
>JAIUJO010000624.1:10000-12500 GCA_023846275.1 Vanilla planifolia | reverse complement strand
ATGAAGAAAAAGAAGAGGATGACGAAGGAGAAGAAGCCCTAGAAAAACTAGTAGTAGAAGAAGAAGAACAAGATGAGTATAACAAGAAGAAGAAGAAGTAGTAGTAGAAGAAGAAGTAGAATAAGATGTTAAAGAAGAAGAAGAAAAAGTAGAAAAAGAAGAAGTAGGAGAAGAAAAAGAAGAAGAAGAATAATAATAATAATAATAATAATAAGAGGTAGTAGAAGAAACTGAAGAAGAAGAATAAGAGCAAGAAGAAGAGGAAAAAGAAGAAGAAGAAGAAGAAGAAGAAGAAGAAGAAGAGGAAGAAGAAGAAGAGGATAAGGAAGCAGAAGAGGAAGAAGCAAAAGAAGATGAACAAGAAGAAGAAGGAAAAGTAGAAGAAGAAGAAGATGAAGAAGAAGAAGGAGAAGAAGAAGAGGAAGACGAAGAAGAAGAAGAAGTAAAAGAAGAAGAAGTGGAAGAAGAAGAAAAAGAAAACGAACTAGAAGAAGAAGAAGAAGAAGAAGAAGAAGTTGAAAATGAAGAGGAAGAAGAAGAAGAAGAAGAAGAAGAAGGTGGACAAGAAGAAGAAGAAGAAGAAGAAGAATAAGAAGAAGAAGAAGTAGTATTAGTAGTAGTAGTAGAAGAAGAAGAAGAAGGGGAAGAAAATGATGAAAATGAAGAAAAAGAAGTAGAAGAAGTAGTAGTAGTAGTAAGAGTAGAAGAGGAATAAGTAGTCAAAGAAGAAGAAGATGATGCTTAAGATGAAGAAGAAGAAGGAGAAGAAGAAGAAGAAGAAGAAGAAGAACAAGGAGGAGAAGATTAAGAAGAAGTAGAAGAAGCAAAAGAAGAACAAGAAGAGGGAGTAGAACGGGAAGATGAAGAAGAAGAAGCAGAAGAAGAAAGAGAGGATGAAGAAGAGGAAGAAGAAGCAGTAGAAGAAGAAACAGATGAAGAAGAATTAGAAGATGAAGAAGAAGAAGAAGAAGAGAAGAAGAAAAAGAATAAGAAGAAGAATATGAAGAAGAATAAGAAGAAGAAGAAGAAAAAGTAGTAGTAGTAGTAGAAGAAGAAGAATAAGAAGAAGAAGAAAAAGAAGAAGAAGAAAAAGAATAAGAAGAAGAAGAAATAGAAGAAGAAGAAGATGAAGAAGAAGAAGAAGAAGAAGAAGAAGAAGAACCAGAAGAAGAATAGGAATAGGAAGAGGAAGAAACAAGAAGAAAAAGAAGAAGAAGATGAAGAAGAATTTGAAGAAGAAGAAGAAGGAGAAGATGATGATGATGATTATGAAGAGGAAAAAGTAGAAGAAAAAAAAAAGTATAAGAAGAAGTAGAAGAAGAAGGAGAAGAGGAAGAACAAGAATAGAAAGAAGAAGAACATTTAGAAGAAGAAGAAGAAGAAGAAGAAGAAGAAGAAGAAATAGATGAAGTAGAAGTAGAAGAAGAAGAAGAACTGTAAGAAGAAGAAGAAGTAAAAGAGAAGAAGTAGCAGAAGAAGAAGGAGAAGAAAAAAACGAACAAGTAGAAGAAGAAGGAGAAGAAGAAGAAGAAGAAGAAGATGGAGAAGGAGATGAAGAAGAAGAACAAGAAGAAGAAAGAGAATAGGAGGAATAAGAAGGAGAAGAAGAAGAAGAAAGAAGAGGAAGAAGAAGAAGGAGAAAAAGAAGAAGAACAAGAAGAAAAGAAAGAAGAAGAAGAAGAAGAAGAAGAAGAAGAAGAAGAAGAAGAAGTAGTAGTAGTAGTAGAAGAAGAAGAGGAACAAGAAGAAGATGAAGAAAAGTGGAAGATGAAGAAGAAGGAGAAGAAGAAGAAGAAGAAGAAGAATAAAATAGAAGAAGAAGAGAAGAAGAAGTTGCAGAAAAATAAGAAGATGATGATGATGATGAATAAGAAGAAGAAGAAGAAGAAGAAGAAGAAGAGGAAGAAGAAGAAGAAGTACAGGAAGAAGAAGAAGTAGAAGAAGAATAAGATGAGGAAGAAGAAGAAACAGAAGCATGTGAAGAATAAGAAGAAGAACGAGAAGAAGTAGTGGAAGAAAAAAAAGATGAAGAAGAGAAGAAGAAGAAGAAGCAGCAGAAAAGAAAGAAGAAGAAGACGATGATTAAGAAGAAGAAGAAGAAGAAGAAGTAGAAAAAGAAGAAGAAGAAGAAGAAGAAGAGGAAGAAAAAGAAAAAGAAGAAGAAGAAGAAGAAGAAGAAGAAGAAGAAGAAGATGAAGATGAAGAAGAAGAAGAAAAAGAAGTAGAAGTAGAAGAAGAAGAGTCAGAATATGAAGTTTAAGAAGAAGATGAAAAAGTAGAAGAAGAAGAAGAAGAAGAAGTAGAAGAAGTAGTAGTAGTAGAAGAAGAAGAAGATGATGATGATGACAATTAAGAAGAAGAAAAAGAAGAATAAGAAGAGGAACATGAAGAAGAAGAAGAAGAGGAAGATGAAGAAAAAGAAGAAGTAGTAGAAGAAGAAGAAGTACAAAAAGAAGAAGAAGAGGAAGAAGAAGGAGAAGGAGAAGAAGAAGAAGTAGAA
>JAIUJO010000624.1:0-5000 GCA_023846275.1 Vanilla planifolia | reverse complement strand
AGCAAGAAGAAGAAGAATAAGAATTGAAGAAGAAGGTGAAGAATAAGAACAAGAAGAATAAGAGGAATAAGAAGTAGAAGAAGAAGAAGAAGGAGAAGTGGAAGAAGAAGAAGAGGAAGAAGAAAAAAGAAGGAGAAGAAGTTGAAGAAGAGGAAGAACTAAAAGAGCAAGCTGAAGAAGAGGAAGGAGAAGAAGAAGGAGAAGAAGCAGTAGATGATGGAGGAGAAGAAGAATCCGAAGAAGAAGAAGAAGAACAAGTAGAAGAAGACTGGTAAGAAGAAGAAGAAGAGGAAGAAGAAGAAGTGGAAGAAGAAGAAGAGGAAGAAGAAGAAGAAGAAGGAGAAGTAGTAGTAGAAGAACAAGAAGAAGAATAAGTTGTAGAAGAAGAAGAAGCAGAAGAAGAAGAAGAAGATGATGGTGATGAAGATGAAGAGGAAGAAGTCGAAGAAGTAGAAGAAGTAAAAGAAGAAGTAGAAGAAGAAGAAGAGGAAGAAGAAGAAGAAGAAGAAGAAGAGGAAGAAGATTAAGTAGTAGAAGTAGAAGAAGAAGATGAAGAAGAAGAAAAATAAGAAAAAGAATAAAAAGGATAAGAAGTAGTAGTAGATGAAGAAGAAAAAGAAGAAAAAGAAGAACAAGTGGAAGAAGAAGTAGTAGAAGAAGAAGAAGAACAAGAAGAGAAGAAGAAGAACAACAAGAAGGAGATGGTGAGAAGAATAAGAAGAAGAAGAAGAAGAAGAACAAGAAAAAGAAGAACAAAAAGAAGAAGAACAGGAAGAAGAAGAAGAAGAAGTAGAAGGAGAAGAAGAAGAAGAAAAGAAGAAGAAGAAAAATAAGAAGAAGAATAAGAAAAGCAGAAGAAGTAGAAGAAGAAGAAGAAGAGGAAGAACAAGAAGAAGAAGAAGAAGAAGTAGAAGAAGAAGAATAATAAGAAGAAGGTGAAGAAGAAGTAGAAGATAAATTACAAAGAGAAAAAGTAGTAGAAGGAGAAGATGAAGAAGAATAAGATGAAGAAGAGGAAGGAGAAGAACGAGAAGAAGATGAAGGAGTACAAGAAGGCGGAGGAAGGAAGACGAAGAAGAAGAAGAAGAAGAAGTTGTAGTTGTAGTTGTAAAAGAAGAAGAAGATAATGATAATGTAAAAGAATAAGAAAAAGAAGAGGAAGAAGAAGAAGAAGAAAAAGAAGAATATGAAGATGAATAAGATGAAGAAGTTGTAGAAGAAGAACAAGATGATGAAGAAGAGAAGATGAAGATGAAGAAGTAGTAGAAGAGGAAGAAGAAGATGAAGAAGAGAAGAAGAAGAAGAAGAAGAAGAAGGAGAAGAAGAACAAGAAAAAGAAGAAATGAAGAAGAAGAAGAAGAAAAAGGAGAAGAAGAAGAAGAAGAAGAGGAAGAAGAAGAAGAAGAAGAAGAGGAAGAAGAAGAAGGAGAAGTGGAAGAAGATGAAGAAGAAGAAGATGAGGGCGAAGAAGAAGACGCAGAAGAAGAAGAAGAAGAAGAAGAAGAAAAAGATGAAGAAGTAGTAGTAGGAGTAGTAGTAGTAGAAGAAGGAGAAGGAGGAGAGGAGGAGGAGGAGAAGAAGAAGAAGAAGAAGAAGGAGACGAAGAAGAAGAAGAAGGAGAAGAAGAAGGAGGAGGAGAAGAAGAAGAAGAAGATGGAGATGAAGAAGAAGGAGAAGAAGAAGGAAAAGAAGAAGAAGAAGAAGGAGAAGAAGGAGAAGAAGAAGAAGGAGGAGGAGGAGAAGAACAAGAAGAAGGAGAAGAAGGAGAAGAAGAAGAAGAAGAAGAAGAAGAAGAAGTAGACGAAGAAGAAGAATAAGAAAGAGAAGAAGGAGATGAAAAGGAAGAAGAAGAAGAAGAAGAAGCAGAAGAAGAAGAAGAAGGAGAAGAAGGAGAAGAAGAAGATGTAGAAGAGGATGAAGAAAAAGAAGAGGATGACGAAGGAGAAGAAGCCCTAGAAAAACTAGTAGTAGAAGAAGAAGAACAAGATGAGTATAACAAGAAGAAGAAGAAGTAGTAGTAGAAGAAGAAGTAGAATAAGATGTTAAAGAAGAAGAAGAAAAAGTAGAAAAAGAAGAAGTAGGAGAAGAAAAAGAAGAAGAAGAATAATAATAATAATAATAATAATAATAAGAGGTAGTAGAAGAAACTGAAGAAGAAGAATAAGAGCAAGAAGAAGAGGAAAAAGAAGAAGAAGAAGAAGAAGAAGAAGAAGAAGAGGAAGAAGAAGAAGAGGATAAGGAAGCAGAAGAGGAAGAAGCAAAAGAAGATGAACAAGAAGAAGAAGGAAAAGTAGAAGAAGAAGAAGATGAAGAAGAAGAAGGAGAAGAAGAAGAGGAAGACGAAGAAGAAGAAGAAGTAAAAGAAGAAGAAGTGGAAGAAGAAGAAAAAGAACACGAACTAGAAGAAGAAGAAGAAGAAGAAGAAGAAGTTGAAAATGAAGAGGAAGAAGAAGAAGAAGAAGAAGAAGGTGGACAAGAAGAAGAAGAAGAAGAAGAAGAATAAGAAGAAGAAGAAGTAGTATTAGTAGTAGTAGTAGAAGAAGAAGAAGAAGGGAAGAAAATGATGAAAATGAAGAAAAAGAAGTAGAAGAAGTAGTAGTAGTAGTAAGAGTAGAAGAGGAATAAGTAGTCAAAGAAGAAGAAGATGATGCTTAAGATGAAGAAGAAGAAGGAGAAGAAGAAGAAGAAGAAGAAGAAGAACAAGGAGGAGAAGATTAAGAAGAAGTAGAAGAAGCAAAAGAAGAACAAGAAGAGGGAGTAGAACGGGAAGATGAAGAAGAAGAAGCAGAAGAAGAAAGAGAGGATGAAGAAGAGGAAGAAGAAGCAGTAGAAGAAGAAACAGATGAAGAAGAATTAGAAGATGAAGAAGAAGAAGAAGAAGAAGAAGAAGAAAAAGAAGAAGAAGAAGAATATGAAGAAGAATAAGAAGAAGAAGAAGAAAAAGTAGTAGTAGTAGTAGAAGAAGAAGAATAAGAAGAAGAAGAAAAAGAAGAAGAAGAAAAAGAATAAGAAGAAGAAGAAATAGAAGAAGAAGAAGATGAAGAAGAAGAGAAGAAGAAGAAGAAGAAGAACCAGAAGAAGAATAGGAATAGGAAGAGGAAGAAACAAGAAGAAAAAGAAGAAGAAGATGAAGAAGAATTTGAAGAAGAAGAAGAAGGAGAAGATGATGATGATGATTATGAAGAGGAAAAAGTAGAAGAAAAAAAAAGTATAAGAAGAAGTAGAAGAAGAAGGAGAAGAGGAAGAACAAGAATAGAAAGAAGAAGAACATTTAGAAGAAGAAGAAGAAGAAGAAGAAGAAGAAGAAGAAATAGATGAAGTAGAAGTAGAAGAAGAAGAAGAACTGTAAGAAGAAGAAGAAGTAAAAAGAGAAGAAGTAGCAGAAGAAGAAGGAGAAGAAAAAAACGAACAAGTAGAAGAAGAAGGAGAAGAAGAAGAAGAAGAAGAAGATGGAGAAGGAGATGAAGAAGAAGAACAAGAAGAAGAAAGAGAATAGGAGGAATAAGAAGGAGAAGAAGAAGAAGAAAGAAGAGGAAGAAGAAGAAGGAGAAAAAGAAGAAGAACAAGAAGAAAAGAAAGAAGAAGAAGAAGAAGAAGAAGAAGAAGAAGAAGAAGAAGAAGTAGTAGTAGTAGTAGAAGAAGAAGAGGAACAAGAAGAAGATGAAGAAAAGTGGAAGATGAAGAAGAAGGAGAAGAAGAAGAAGAAGAAGAAGAATAAAATAGAAGAAGAAGAGAAGAAGAGTTGCAGAAAATAAGAAGATGATGATGATGATGAATAAGAAGAAGAAGAAGAAGAAGAAGAAGAAGAGGAAGAAGAAGAAGAAGTACAGGAAGAAGAAGAAGTAGAAGAAGAATAAGATGAGGAAGAAGAAGAAACAGAAGCATGTGAAGAATAAGAAGAAGAACGAGAAGAAGTAGTGGAAGAAAAAAAAGATGAAGAAGAGAAGAAGAAGAAGAAGCAGCAGAAAAGAAAGAAGAAGAAGACGATGATTAAGAAGAAGAAGAAGAAGAAGTAGAAAAAGAAGAAGAAGAAGAAGAAGAAGAGGAAGAAAAAGAAAAAGAAGAAGAAGAAGAAGAAGAAGAAGAAGAAGAAGAAGAAGATGAAGATGAAGAAGAAGAAGAAAAAGAAGTAGAAGTAGAAGAAGAAGAGTCAGAATATGAAGTTTAAGAAGAAGATGAAAAAGTAGAAGAAGAAGAAGAAGAAGAAGTAGAAGAAGTAGTAGTAGTAGAGAAGAAGAAGATGATGATGATGACAATTAAGAAGAAGAAAAAGAAGAATAAGAAGAGGAACATGAAGAAGAAGAAGAAGAGGAAGATGAAGAAAAAGAAGAAGTAGTAGAAGAAGAAGAAGTACAAAAAGAAGAAGAAGAGGAAGAAGAAGGAGAAGGAGAAGAAGAAGAAGTAGAAGAGAAAAAATAGTTGTAGAAGAAGAAGAAGTGGAAGAAGAAGAAGGAAAAGAAGAATAAGAAGAAGAAGAAGAAGAATACGATGAAGAAAAAGAAGTATAGAAAGAAGATTAGTAGATGAAGAAGAAGAAAAAGTAGAAGAAGAAGAACAAGAAGAGGAAGAAGAAGTAGCAGAAGAAGAACAAGAAGAAGAAGAAGAAGTAGCAGAAGAAGAAGAAGAAGATGAAAAAGAAGTAGAAGAAGAACAAGATGAAGAAGTAGAATAATAATAATAATAATAATAATAATCACTATAATAATAAGAAAAAGAAGAAGAAGAAGAAGAGGGACAAAAAGAAGAAGAAGAATAGCAAGAATAAGATGAAGAAGAAGAAGAAGAAGATGAAGTAGAAGAAGAAGAAGATGTTAAAGAAGAAGAAGAAGAAACAGAAAAAGAACAAGAAGAGGAAGAAAAAGTGGAAGAACAAGAAGAAGAGGAAGAAGAAGAATAAAAAGAAAATGAAGAAGAAGGTGAGATGATGAAGACGAAGATCAAAAAGAAGAAGAAGATGAAGAAAAAGAAGAAAAAAAGTAGAAGAAGGCGAAAAAGAAGAA
>JAIUJO010001034.1:180000-183168 GCA_023846275.1 Vanilla planifolia | reverse complement strand
TTCTTCTTCTTATACTTCCTCTTTTTCCTCTTATTATTATTATTATTATTATTCAGCTTCTTCTTCTTACTCCTCTTTATCTACTTCTTTTATTTCTTCTTCTTCTCATTCATCTTCTTCTTCTTCTTCTTCTTCTTCTTCTTCTTGTTCTCTTTCTGCTTCTTATTCTTCTTCTTCTTCTTCTTCTAGCCCTTCTTCTTCTTCTTCTTCTTCTTTCTTCTTCTTCTTCTTCTTCTTCTTCTTTTGCTTCTTCTTCTTCTTCTTCTTCTTCTTCTTTTCTTCTTGTTCTTGTTCTTTTTTTCCTTGTCTTCGTCCTCTTCGACTTCTTCTTCTTCTTCTTCTTCTTCACCTTCTTCTTCATCTTTGCCTTCTTCTTCTTCTTCTTCTTCTTGCTCCTCTTCTTCTCCATCTTCTTCTTCTTCTTCTTCTTCTTTTGCTTCTTCTTCTTCTTCTTCTTCTTCTTCTTTTCTTCTTGTTCTTGTTCTTTTTTTCCTTGTCTTCGTCCTCTTCGACTTCTTCTTCTTCTTCTTCTTCTTCACCTTCTTCTTCATCTTTGCCTTCTTCTTCTTCTTCTTCTTCTTCTTCTTCTTCTTCTTCTTCTTCCTCCTCTTCTTCTCCATCTTCTTCTTCTTCTTCTTCTTCTTGTTCTCCTTGTTCTTCTTCTTCTTCTTTGTCATCATCTTCTTCTTCTCTTCTACTTCAATGCCTTCATCTTCTTTTTCTGCTTCAACCTCTTCATTTTCTTCTTCATCTTCTTCTTTGCCATCTCCTTCTACGTCTTCTTCTTCATCTTCTTCTTCTTCTGTCATCTTCTTCTTCTGTCTTCTTCTTCTTCTACTTCTTCGCCTTCTTCTTCTTCCTTTTCTTCTTCTTCTTCTTCTTCTTTTTCTGCTTCTTCTTCTCCTTCTTTTTATTCTTTTTCTTCTCATTCTTCTTTACCTTCATCTTCTTCTTCTTATTATTTTTCTTCTTGTTATTTTTCTTCTTATTCTTCTTCGTCTTCTTCTTTTTCTTTTTTGTCTTTTTCTCTCCATTTTCTTCTTTTTCTTTTTCTTCATCACCATCTTCTTCATCTATGTCGTCTTCTTCTTCGCCTCCGTTTTGTTCGTCTTCTTCTTCGACTCCGTTTTGTTCGTCTTCTTATCCATCTTTTTCTTCTCCATTTTCTTCTTCTTCTTCTTTTCCTAGTTCCTCCTCTTCTTCTTCCACTTCTTCTTCTTCTTCTTCATCATCATCTTCTTCTTCTTCGTCTTCTTCTTCTTCGTCTTCTTCTTCTTCATCACCTTCTTCTAATTTTTCTTCTTCATTTTCTTCTTCTCCTTCTTTGTCTTCTTCTTCTTATTCTTCTTCCTTCTACTCCTCTTCTTCCTCATCTTCTTCTTTTCCTTCTTCTTCTTCCTCTTCTTCATCTTCTTCTTCTTCTTCTTTTCTTCTTCTTCTTATTCTTCTTCTTCTTCTTCTTCAACTTTTTTCTCTTCTTCTACTGCTTCTACTTCTTTATCTTCTTCTTCTTTTTCCTCTTTATCTACTTCTTCTACTTCTTCTTCTTCTCCTTCTTCTTCTTCTTCTCCTTCTGCTTCTTCTTCTTCTTCTTCTTCTTCTCCTTCTTCTTCTAGCCCTTATTCTTCTTCTTCTTTACCTTTTTTTCTTTTTCTTTCTCTTCTTCTTCTACTTCTTTTGCTTCTTCATCTTCTTCTTCTTCTTCTTCTCTCCTTCTTGTTCTCATTCTTCTTCTTCATCAGCTTCCTCTTCTTCGCCTTCATCCTCTTCTTCTACACCTTCTTCCTCATCTTTGCCTTCTTCTTCTTCTTCTTCTTCTTCCTCCTCCTCCTCTTCTTCTCCATCTTCTTCTTCTTCTTTTTCTTCTTCTTCTACGCCTTCATCTTCTTCTTCTACTTCAACCTCTTCATTTTCTTCTTCTTCTTCTTCTTTTCCTTCTCCTTCTTCGTCTTGTTCTTCATCTTCTTCTTCTTATCTTTCTTCCTTTTCTTCATCTTCTTCTTCTCCTTTTTGTTCTTCCTCTTCTCCTTCTTCTCTTCTTCACCTTTATCATCTTCTTCTTAGTCTTCTTCTTATTCTTCTTATTCTTCTTCGTCTTCTTCTTTTTCTCTTCAATTTCTTCTTTTCTTTTTCTTCGTCATCATCTTCTTCTTGTTTGTTGTCTTTTTCTTCGCCTCCGTTTTATTCGTCTTCCTCTTCATCCCCTTCTTCTTCTTATACTTTTACTTCTTCTCCATTTTCTTCTTCTTCTTCTTCTTTTAGTTCCTCCCGTTCTTCTTCCACCTCTTCTTCTTCTTCATCATCATCTTCTTCTTAGTCTTCTACTTCTTCATCACCTTCTTCTTTTTCTTCTTCATTTTCTTGTTCTCCCTCTTCGTTATTTTCTTCTTATTATTTTTCTTCCTACTCCTCTTCTACCTCATCTTCTTCTTCCCCTTCTTTTACTTCCTCTTCTTCATCTCCTTCTTCGTCTACTTGTATTTATTCTTCTTGTTGTTCTTCCTCCTATTCTCCGTCTTCTACACATTCTTGTTCTTCTTTTTCTTCTTCTTCCTCTTCTTCTTCTACTTCTTTTACTTCTTCTTCTTCTTCTTTTTCCTCATCTTCTACATTCTCTTCTTCTTCTTAATCTTCTTCTTCTTCTTCTTCTTCCTCCTCCTCCTCTTCTTCTTCTTCCTTTTCTTCTCCTTCTTCTTCTTCTTCTCCTTCCCCTTCTTCTTCTTCTTCTGCTTCTTCTCCTTCTTTTGCTTCTTCTTCTTCTTCTCTTGCTTCTTCTTCTTCTCCTTCTTCTCCTTCTTCTCCTTCTTCTCCTTCTCCTTCTTCTCCTTTTTCTCCTTCTTCTCCTTCTTCTTCTCCTACTTCTTCTCCTTCTTCGTCTTCTCCTCCTTCTATCCTTCTTCTTCTTCATCTTCTTCTTCTCCTTCTTCTTCTTCTTCTTTATCTTCTCCTTCTTCATCTTCTTCTCCTTCTTCATCTTCTTCTTCTTCTCTTCCTTCTTCTACTTCTTCTTCTACTTCTTCTTTTTCTTCTCCTTCTTCTTCTTGCTCTTCTTCTTCTTCTTCTTCTTCTTCTTCTTCTTCTTCTTCTTCTTCTTCTTTTTCTTCTTCTTCTTCTTCTTCTTCTTCTTCTTCTTCATCTTCTTCTTTTTCTTCTCCTTCTTCCTCCTTT
>JAIUJO010001034.1:162500-172500 GCA_023846275.1 Vanilla planifolia | reverse complement strand
AAGAAGAAGAAGCAGGAGAAGAAGAAGAAGAAGAAGAAGAAGAAGAAGAAGAAGAAAAAGAAGAAGGAGAAGAAGAAGAAGGCAGAGGAGGAGGAGGAGTAGAAGATGATGAAGAAGAAGAAGAAGAAGAAGAAGAGAAAGAAAAAGAAGTAGAAGAAAAAGAAGGAGAAGAAGTCATAGAATAAGAAGAGGAAAAAGAGAAGGAGAGGAAGGAGAAGCAAAGAAAGAGAAGAAGAAGATGGAGAAGAAGAAAAAGGAGAAGAAGAAGAAGAAGAAGATAAGAAGAAGAAGAAGAAGAAGAAGAAGAAGAAGGAAAAGAAGAAGTAGATGATGACCATGAAGAAGAAGAAGGAGAAGAAGAAGAAAAAGAAGATGATGACAAAGAAGAAGAAAAAGAAGAAGAAGACGAAGAAGAGGAAGAACTAGAAGTAGAAGAAGAAGAAGACCAAGAAGAAGATGAAGATGAAGGAGATGAAGACGAAGAAGATGATGAAGGGGAAGATGTAGTTGAGAAAGAAGAAGGAGAAGAACAAGGAGAAGAGAAGAACAAGAAAAACAAACAAGATGAAGAAGTAGAAGAAGAAGATGATGATGATGATGATGAGGATGATCAAAGAGAAGAAGAAGAAGAAGAAAAACGAGTAATAAAAGAAGAAGAAGAAGAAGAAGATGTACAAGAAGTTGACGAAGAAGAAGAATTCATCGAAGGAGATGAAGAAGGGCTAGAACAGGAAGAAGAAGATGAAGAAGAAGTAGAAGACAAAGAAAAACTAGAACAAGAGGACGAAGAATGAGAAGAAGAAAAAGAAGAAGGCGAAGAAGAAGAAGAAGAAGAAGAAGAAGAAGAACAAGTTGAAGAAGAAGAAGAAGAAAAAGAGGAAGGAGAAGAAGAAGTAGAAAAAGAAGAAGAAGACGAAGATGGAAAAGAAAAAGAAGAAGAATCAAAAGAATAAGTCATAGAAGAAGAAGAAGAAGAAGAAGAAGAATGTTATCATAGTGAAGAAGACGAAGAAGATGTGGAAGAAGAAGAAGAAGATGAAGATGAAGAAGAAGAAGAAGATGACGAAGAAGAAGAGGAAAAAGAAGAAGATGATGAGGAGGATGATGACGATGATTATTATGAAAATGAAGAAGAAGAAGAAGAAAAGAATGAAGAAGAAAAGAAGAAGAAGAAGAAGAAAAATAAGAAAAAAAAGAAGTAGAAGAACAAGAAGAAGAAGACGAAGAAGATAAAGATGTGGTAACGAAAGATGAACAAGTGGAAGAAGAAGAAGAGAAAGAAGAAAAAGAAGAAGAAGAAGACGAAGAAGAATAAAAAGAAGAAGAAGAAGTGGATGAGGATCAAGAATAAGAATATTAAGAAGAAGTAGTAGAAAAAGAGGATGATGAAGAAGAAGAAGAAGAAGAGGAAAAACAAAAGAAGATGAAGAAAAAGAAAAAGTAAGTGAAGAAGAAGAAGAGGAAGAGTAAGATGAAGAAGAAGAAGGAGAAGGAGAAGATGAAGAAGAAGGGGAAAAAAGAAGAAGAAGATTACGGAGAAGAAGAACAAGATAAAGAAGAGGAAGAAGAAGAAGAAGAAGAAGAAGAAGAAGGAAAAAAACCAGAAGACAAAGAAAAAGAAGTAGAAAAAGTAGAAGAAGTGGAGGAAGAAAAAGAAGAAGAAAAAGAAGAAGAAGAAAAAGAAGAAGAAGAAGAAGAAGAAGAAGAAGAAGAAGAAGATTAAAAAGAAGAAGAAGAAGAGGGAGAAGACAAAGAGGAAGAAGAAGAAGAAGAAGTAGATGTAGAAGAAGAAGAAGAAGAAGAAGATGATGATGATGATGAAGAAGAAGAAGAAGAAGAAGAAGAAGAAGAAGACAAAGAAGAAGTAGTAGAAGGAGAAGAAGAAGAAGAAGAACAAGAAGAAGAAGAATTAGATGAAGAAGATTAAGACAAAGAATAATTAGATGAAGAAAAAGAAGAAGAGGGGGACGAAAATATAGAAGAAGAAGGAGAAGAAGATGACGATGACGAAGAAGAGGAAGAAGAAGAAGAAGAAGAAGAAGAAGAAGTAGATGAAGAAGAAGAAGAAGTAGTGGAAAAAGCAAAAGAAGATGAGGAGAAGAAGGAGGAGGTGAAGAAAAAGGAGGAGAAAAAGAATATTAGAAGAGGAGGAAGAAGAAGAAGAAGATGGTGATGATTATGATGAGGATTGAAAAGAAGGAGAAGAAAAAGAAGAAGAAGACAAAGAAGAGGAAGAATAAGAAGAAGAAGAAGAAGAAAATGGGGAAGAAGAAGAAGAAGAAACTAACGAAGAAGAAGAAGGAGATGAAAACGTAGAAGATGATATAGATGAAGAAGTAGAAGAGTAAGAAGAAGGGGAAGAAGAAGAAGCAGATAGAGAAGGAGAAAAAGAAGAAGAAGAACAACATCATGAAGAAGTAGTGGCATAAGAAGAAGAAGAAGAAGAAGAAGAAGAACAAGAAAGAGAAAAAGTTGATGATGATGAACGAGAAGAAGATGAAGAAATAGAAGAAGAAGAAGAAGAAGTAAAAGAAGAAGAAGAAGTAAAAGAAGAAGAAGAAGAAGAAGATAAGGAAGAAGAAGATGATGATAAAGAAGAAGAAGATGACAAAAAAGAAGAAAAAGATAAAGAAGAAGAAATCATAAAAGGAGGAGAAGAAGAAGAAGAGGAGAAAGAAGAAGAAGAAAAGGAAGTAGGCAAAGAACAACAAGAAGAAGAAGATGAAGAATGAGAAGAAGAAGAAGAAGAAAGGGAGAAGAAGAAGAAGAAGAAGGAGGCGTAGAAGGAAAAGAAGAAGAAGAAGCATCAGGATAAGACAAAGAAGAAGAAGATGAAGTAGAAAAGGAAGGTTATGTTGCTGACAAAGACGAAGAAGAAGTAGAAGAAGAAGAAGAAGATGAAGGAGAAGAATAAGAAGAAACAGAAGAAGAAGAAAAAGAAGAAGATGAAGAAGAAGAAGATGAAGAAGACGACGACAAAGAAGAAAAAGAAGAAGAAGAAGAAGAAGAAGAAGAAGAAGAAGAAGTAGAAGAAGAAGAAGAAGAAGAAGAAAAAGATAAAGATGTGGTAAGGGAAGATGAACAAGAGGAAGAAGAGGAAGAAAAAGAAAAAGAAGAAAAGTGGAAGAAGAAGACAAACAATAATAAATAGAAGAAGAAAAAGTGGAAGAAGTTAAAGAAGAAGAAGGTGATGAAGAAGAACAAGAAGAGGATGATGAAGAAGGAGAAGAAGAAGATGGAGAAGAACAAGAAGAAGAAGAGAAGGAAAAAATAAAAGTAGTTGAAGGAGAAGTAAAAGAAAGTGAAGAATAAGAAGAAGAGGAAGAAGAAGAAGAAGAAGAAGGAGAAGAAGAAGAAGAATAAGAAGGAGAAAAAGAAAAACTAAAAGAAGAAGATTAAGAAAAGGAAGAACAAGATAAAGAAGAAGAAGAAGATGCCGAAGAAAAAAAGAAAAACAAAAAGAAGAAGAAGAAGAAGATGAAGAAAAAGGAGGAGAAGAAGAAGAAGAAGAAGAGGAGGTAGGCATAAAAGAAGAAGTCAAAGAAGAAGAAGAAGAAGATCAAGAAGAAGATGAAGAAGATGAAGAAGAAGAAGAGGAAAAAGAAGGCGAAGAAGAAGAGTATGACAAAGATGAAGAAGAAGAAACAGTAGTAGTAGTAGAAGAAGAAGAAGACAAAGAAGAACAAGACAATGATATAGAAGAAGAAGAAGAAGAAGAACACAGAGAACTAGAAAAAGAAGAAGAAGAAGATGCGAAGAAGAAGAAGAAGAAGAGGAGGAAGCAGACAAAGAAGAACAGAAAAAAGATGTAGAAGAAGAAGAAGATAACGATGAAGATGAAGAAGAGGAGGAAGAAGAAGAAGAAGAAGTAGAATAACAAGCAAAGAAGAAGAAGAAGAAGAAGAAGAAGGAGAAGAAGAAGAAGAAGAAGAAGAAGAAGGAGAAGAAGAAGAACAAAACGAAGCAGAAGAAGACGAAAAATAAGAAAGATAAGAAGAAAAAGAAGAAAAAGAAGAAGAAGAAGATGTAGAGGTTAAAGAAGAAGAAGAACAAGAAGAAGTAGAAGAAGATGAAGGAGAAAAAAACAGAAGAGGAGGTGGTGAAGAAGAAGAAGGAGAAAAAGAAGTCGAAGAAGAAGGCGAAGAAGAAGAAGAAGAAGAAGAAGAAGTTGAAGGAACAAACAAGATGAAGAAGAAGAAGTTGAAGAAGAAGAAGAAGAAGAAGAAGAAGAGGTTGAAGAAGAAGAAGTTGAAGAAACGAAGTAGAAGAAGAAGAAGAACAAGAAGAAGAAGAAGAAGAGGAAGAACAAGTTGAAGAAGAAGATGAAGATGAAGAAGAAGAAGAAGAGGAAGAAGAAATCAAAGTAGGTAAAGAAGAAAATGGAGAAGAGAAGAAGAAGAAGATGAAGAAGAAGAATAAGGGGAAGAAGAAGAAGAAGAAGGAGAAGAAGAAGACAAAGAAGAAGAAGAAGAAAAAGAAGAATCAAAAGAAGTAGAAGAAGAAGAAGAAAAAGAAGAAGAAGAAGAAGAAAAAGGAGGAAATGGAGAAGAAGGAGAAGAAGGAGAAGAAGAGGAAGAAGAAGAAGAAGGAGAAGAAGAATAAGAAGAAGAAGAAGAAGAAGAGATAGAAGAGGAAGAAAAGAAGAAGAAGAAGGAGAGGAAGAAGGGGAAGAAGAAGAGGAAAAAGAAGAAGAAGAAGAAGAAGAAGAAGAAGATGAATTAGAAGAAGAAGAAGAAGACGAAGAATAAGAAGACGATGAAGAAATGGAGAGAGAAGAAGAAGGAGAAGACAAAGAAGAAGAAGATGAAGAAGAAAAAGAAGAAGAAGAAGAAGAAGATGAAGAAGAAGAAGTAGAAGAAGAAGACAAAGAAAAAGAAGAAGAAGTAGAAGAAGAAGAAGAAGAAAAAGAAGAGGAAGAAGAAGAAGGAGAAGAAGAAGAAGAAGATGGTGAAGAAGAAGAAAAAAAGAAAAAAGAAGAAGAAGATGAAGATGAAGATGAAGAAGAAGAAGTAGAAGAAGAAGACAAAGAAGAAGAAGAAGTAGAAGAAGAAGAAGAAAAAAAAAAAGAGGAAGAAGAAGAAGGAGAAGAAGAAGAAGAAGATGGTGAAGAAGAAGAAAAAAAGAAAGAAGAAGAAGAAGAAGAAGATGAAGATGAAGAAGAAGAAATAAAAGAAGAAGACAAAGAAGAAGAAGAAGAAGTAGAAGAAGAAGAAGAAAAAAAAAAGAGGAAGAAGAAGGAGAAGAAGAAGAAGAAGATGGTGAAGAAGAAGAAAAGGAAGAAAAAAGAAGAAGAAGAACATGAAGAAGAAGAAGAAGAAGAGGAAGAGAGTAGTAAAAGAAGAAGAAGAAGATGTAAAAGATAAAGAAGTAGAAGAGAAAGAAGATGAAGAAGAGCAAGAAGGAGTGGAAGGAGAAGTAGGACAAGAAGGAGGAGAAGAAGGAAAAGAAGGAGAAGAATTATGAGATGAAGAAGAAAATGAAGAAGAAGACGAAGAAGAAGAAGAAGAAGAATAGGAAAAGAAGAAGAAGAGGAAGAGGAAGAGTAAGATGAAGAAGAAGAAGGAGAAGGAGAAGATGAAGAAGAAGAAGGGGAAAAAAGAAGAAGATTACGGAGAAGAAGAACAAGATAAAGAAGAAGAAGAAGAAGAAGAAGTAGAAGCAGAAGAAGAAAATGAAGAAAAACAAGATGAAGAACAAGAATAAGATGATGATGATGAAGAAGAAGAAGAAGGAATAGAAGAAGAAGAAGAAGAAGAAGAGGAAGGCAAAAAACTAGAACCCAAAGAAAAAGAAGAAGAAAAAGCAGAAGTGGAGAAAGAAAAAGAAGAAGGGGAAGAAGAAGAAGAAAAAGAAGAAGAAGAAGAAGAAGAAGAAGAAGAAGATTAAGAAGAAGAAGAAGAAGAAGGAGAAGACGAAGAGGAAGAAGAAGAAGAAGAAGTAGATGTAGAAGAAGAAGAAAAAGATGATGAAGAAGATGATGATGAAGAAGAAGAAGAAGAAGAAGAAGACAAAGAAGTAGTAGAAGTAAACGAAGGAGGAGGAGAAGAAGAAGAATAGGAAGAAGAAGACAAGGGGGACGAAAATTAAGAAGAAGAAGGAGAAGAAGATGACGAGGACGAAGAAGCGGAAGAAGAAGAAGAAGAAGAAGAAGTAGATGAAGAAGAAGAAGAAGTAGTGGAAAAAGCAAAAGAAGACAAAGGAGAAGAAGGAGGAGGTGAAGAAAAAGGAGGAGAAGAAGAAGATTAGAAGAGGAAGAAGAAGAAGAAGAAGAAGTAGGAGAAGATGATGATGATGATGATGATGAAGAAGAAGAAGAAGAAGAGGTAGAAGAAAGAGAAGAAGAAGAAGAAGAAGATGATGATGATTATGATGAAGATTGAAAAGAAGAAGAAGAAAAAGAAGAAGAAGACAAAGAAGAGGAAGAATAAGAAGAAGAAGAAGAAGAAAATGAGGAAGAAGAAGAAGAAGAAACTGACGATGAAGAAGAAGGAGATGAAAATGAAGAAGATGATATAGATGAAGAAGTAGAAGAGTAAGAAGAAGGGAAAGAAGAAGAAGCAGATAAAGAAGGAGAAAAAGAAGAAGAACAACAACATCATGAAGAAGCAGAGGCATAAGAAGAAGAAGAAGAAGAACAAGAAAAAGAAGAAGTTGATGATGATGATGAAGGAGAAGAAGATGAAGAAATAGAAGAAGAAGAAGAAGAAGTAAAAGAAGAAGAAGTAAAAGTAGAAGAAGAAGAAGAAGATAAGGAAGAAGAAGATGATGACAAAGAAGAAGAAGATGACAAAAAAGAAGAAAAAGATAAAGAAGAAGAAATCATAAAAGGAGAAGAAGAAGAAGAAGAGGAGGAAGAAGAAGAAGAAAAGGAGGTAGACAAAGAACAAGAAGAAGAAGAAGACGATGAAGAACGAGAAGAAGAAGAAGAAGGGGAGAAGAAGAAGAAGAAGAAGGAGGCGTAGAAGGAAAAGAAGAAGAAGAAGAAGAAGCATTAAAAGAAGACAAAAAAGTAGAAAAGGAAGGTTATGTCGCTGACAAAGACGAAGAAGAAGTGGAAGGAGAAGAAGAAGTTGAAGGCGAAGAATGAGAAGAAACAGAAGAAGAAGAAAAAGAAGAAGATGAAGAAGATGATGACAAAGAAGAAAAAGAAGAAAAAAAAGAAGAAGAAGAAGAAGAAGTAGAAGAACAAGAAGAAGAAGAAGAAAAAGATAAAGATGTGGTAAGGGAAGATGAATAAGAGGAAGAAGAAGAAGAGGAGGAAGAATAAGAAAAAGAAGAAAAAGTAGAAGAAGAAGACAAACAATAATAAATAGAAGAAGAAAAAGTGGAAGAAGTTAAAGAAGAAGAAGGTGATGAAGAAGAACAAGAAGAGGATGATGAAGAAGGAGAAGAACAAGAAGAAGAAGAGAAGGAAAAAATAGAAGTAGATGAAGAAGTAAAAGAAAGTGAAGAAGAAGAAGAAGAGGAAGAAGAAGAAGAAGAAGAAGAAAAGAAGGAGAAAAAGAAAAACTAAAAGAAGAAGATTAAGAAAAGGAAGAACAAGATAAAAAAGAAGAAGAAGCAGAAGAAAAAAAGAAGAAAAACAAAAAGAAGAAGAAGAAGAAGATGAAGAAAAAGGAGGAGAAGAAGAAGAAGAAGAAGAGGAGGAGGTAGGCAAAAAAGAAGTCAAAGAAGAAGATGAAGAAGAAGATGAAGAAGATGAAGAAGAAGAAAAAGAAGAAGAAGAAGAAGAAGAGGAAAAAGAAGGCGAAGAAGAAGAGTATGACAAAGATGAAGAAGAAGAAATAGTAGTAGTAGTAGAAGAAGAAGAAGACAAAGAAGAACAAGAGGATGATATAGAAGAAGGAGAAGAAGAAGAAGAAGAAGACGAAGAAGTAGAAAAAGAAGAAGAAGAAGAAGTGGAGGAAGATAAAGAAGAAGAAGAAGATGCGAAGAAGAAGAAGAAGAAGAAGAGGAGGAAGCAGACAAAGAAGAACAAAAAAAAGATGTAAAAGAAAAAGAAGATAACGATGAAGATAAAGAAGAGGAGGAAGAAGAAGAAGAAGAAGAAGTACAATAACATGCAAAGAAGAAGAAGAAGAAGAAGTAGAAGAAGAAGAACAAAACAAAGTAGAAGAAGACGAAAAATAAGAAAGAGAAGAAGAAGAAAAGAAGAAGAAGTAGAAGAAGAAGAAGAAGATGTAGAGGTTAAAGAAGATGAAGAACAAGAAGAACTAGAAGAAGATGAAGGAGAAAAAAAAGGAGGAGGTGGTGAAGAAGAAGAAGAAGAAGAAGGAGAAAAAGAAGTCGAAGAAGAAGGCGAAGAAGAAAAAGCAGAAGAAGAAGAAGAAGAAGAAGAGGAAGAAGAAGAAGTTGAAGAAGAGGAAGTTGAAGAAGCAAAGTAGAAGAAGAAGAAGAAGAAGAAGAAGAAGAAGAGGAAGAAGAAGTTCAAGAAGTTGAAGAAGAAGATGAAGATGAAGAAGAATAAGATGACAAAGTAGAGAAAGAAGAAGAAGAAGAGGAAGAAGAAATCAAAGTAGGAAAAGAAGAAAATGGAGAAGAAGAAGAAGAAGGAGATGAAGAAGAAGAATAAGGGGAAGAGGAAGAAGAAAGAGAAGTTGAAGACAAAGAAGAAGAAGAAGAAAAAGAAGAATCAAAAGAAGTAGAAGAAGAGGAAGAAAAAGAAGAAGAATAATAAGATGAAGAAGAAGAAAACGAAGAAGAAGAAGAAGAAGATAATGAAGGAAAGGAAGAAGAAGAAGAAGGTGAAAAGGATGAAGAAAAATAAGAAGAAGAAGAAGATGTTGAAGAAGAAGAAGAAAAGGAAGAAAATGAACAAGAAGAAAAAGAAGAAGTTGCAAAAAAGTAAAATGATGAAGACAAAGAAAACAATGATGAAGAAAAAGGAGAAAAAGATGAAGGAGAAGATGTTGAAGAAAAAAATAGAAGGAGAAGGAGAAGTAGAAGAAGTAGAAGGAGGAGAAGAAGATGATGAAGAAGAAGTAGAAGAAGATGGAGAAGAGGAAGATGGTGAAGAAGAAGAAGAAGAAAAGGACAAGAAGGTGTATAAGAAGAAGAAGAAGAAGAAGAAGAAGAATGAGAGGAAGAAAAAGAAGAAGTAAAAGATGAAGAAGATGATGAAAAAGTAGTAGAAGAAGATGAAGAAGAAGACGAGAAGAAAAAGAAGAAAAAAAAGTTGAAGAAGAAGAAGTAGAAGCAGAAGAAGAAGACGAAGAATAAGATGACGAAGAAGAAGATGAAGTAGAAGAAGGAGAGGGAGAAGAAGAAGAAGAACAACAAGAAGAAATAGTAATAGAAGAATTTGTAGTAGAAGAAGAGAAAGAAGTAGAAAAAGAAGAAGAAGAAGAGCACGAAGTATAAGATTATCAAGAAGAGAAAGAAGAAGAAGAAGAAGAAGAAGAAGAAAAAGAAGCAAGAAGAAAAAGAAGAAAAGGAAGAAGAAGAAAAATAAGACGACGAAGGAGAGAAAGGAAGGGAATCAAAAGAAGACAAATGAAAAAAAAAAGAATTAGGAGTAGAAGAAGACGAAGAAGTTGAAGAAGAAGAAGAAGAAGAAGAAGATGATGACGATGATGATGATGAAGAAGGAGAAGAACACCAACAAGAAGATGAAAAAGAAGGAGAATAAGGAGAAAAAGGAGAAGTAGAAAAACGAGAAGAAGAAGAAGAAGTAGGAGAAGAAGAAGAACAAGAACAAGAAGAAGAAGAAGAAGAAGGAGAAGATGAAGAAGAAGAAGAAGAAGAAGGAGAAGAAGAAGGAGAAGAAGGAAAAGGAGGAAACGGAGAAGAAGGAGAAGAAGGAGAAGAAGAAGAAGAAGAAGAAGAAGGAGAAGAAGAATAAGAAGAAGAAGAAGAAGAAGAAGAGAAAGAAGAAGAAGAAAAGAAGAAGAAGAAGGAGAGGAAGAAGGGGAAGAAGAAGAGGAAAAAGAAGTAGAAGAAGAAGAAGAAGATGATGAATTAGAAGAAGAAGAAGAAGACGAAGAATAAGAAGACGATGAAG
>JAIUJO010001034.1:127500-152500 GCA_023846275.1 Vanilla planifolia | reverse complement strand
GAAGAAGAAGATGAGGAAAAAGGAGATGAATAAGAGGAAGTAGTAGAAGAAGATGACGATGATGATGACGTAGAAGAAGTAGAAGAAGAATAAATAGAAGAAGAAGAAGAAGTAGCAGAAGAAGAAGAATAAGATGAAGAAGGTTAAGTAAGAGAAGTTGAAGGAGAAAGGGAGAAAGAAGAAGAAGAAAAAGGACATAGAAGAAGATAAAGAAGAAGAAGAAGTAGAACAAAATGAAAAAAAGAAAAAGACGAAGGAGAAGAAGATGAAGAAGAAGATGAAGAAGAAGTGGAAGAAGAAGAAGACGAAAAAGAAGTGAAGAAGTAGAAGAAGATGCAAAAGTGGATTAGAAGAAGAGGAAGAAGTGGAAAAGAAGAAGATGAAGTAGAAGAAGACGAAGTAGAAGAAGTAGAAGTAGAAGAAGATAGAGAAGAAGAGACGAAGAAGAAGAAGATGGAGAAGCAGAAGAGGAAGAATAAGAAGAATTAGAAGGAGATGAAGAAAAAGAGGATCAATATGAGATGAAGAAGCAATAGACGTAGAAGAGTAAGAAGAAGTGAAAGAAGAAGTAGAAGAAAAATAAGAAGAATAAGAAGACGATGATGATGAATAAGAAGAAGAAGAAGAACAAGAAGGATTAGGAAAAAGAAGAATAAGAAGAAAAAGAAGAAGAGGAAGAAGAGGAGAATGAAGGTGGAGGAGGAGGAGGAGAAGAAGAAGAACAAGACAAAGACGAAGAAGAAAAAGAAGATGAAGAAAAAAAGTAGAATAAAAAGAACAAGAAGACAAAGAAGAAGAAGAAGAAGAAGAAGATGAAGAAGAAGAAGTAGAAGAAATAGAAGAAGAAGAAGAAGATGACGACGAAGATGAACAGGATGGAGCCAAAGAATAATAAGGAGAAGAAGTAAAAGATGATGAAGAGGAAGAAGAAGAAGAAGAAGAAGAAGAAAAAGAAGAAGAAGAAGATAGAGTAGTAGAAGATGGTGAAGAAGAGGGAAAAGAAGAAGAGGAAGAAGAAGAAGCAGGAAAAGAAGAAGAAGAAGAAGTAGATGTAGAAGATGAACAAGAGGGGAAAGAGACAAAAAAGAAGAACATGAGGAAGAGGAAGTAGTAGAAGAGAAAAAGAAAAAGAAGAAGAAAAAGAAGAAGCAAAAGACAATGAAGAAGAAGAAAAGATGTAGAAGAAGAAGAATAAGAATAAGCACTAGAAGAATAAGAAGATGAAGATGAGGAAGAGGATGAAGAACAAGAAGAATATGAAGAAGAAGAAAGGAAGAAGAAGAAGAAGATGTGGAAGAATAAGAAGAAGATAGAGAAGAACAAGTAGAAGAAGAAGAAGAAAGAGAAGGAAAAGGAGAAGGAGGAGTAGAAGAAGAAGAAGAAAAAGAAGAAGATGAAAAAGAAGAAGAAGAGGACCAAGAAGAAGAAGATTATGATGAAGAAGAAGAAAAAGAAGAAAAAGACGAAGATGAAGAAGAAGTAGAAGAAGTCCAAGAGGAAGAAGAAGAAGAAGAAGAAGTAGAAGAAGGACATGAAAAAACGAAGAAAAAGAACAAGAAGGACAAGAAGAAGAAGAAGGAAAAGGAGAAAAAGAAGAAGAATAAGAAGAAGAAGAAGAAGAAGATGTAGAAGAAGAAGAAGGAGAAGAAGAAGGAGGGGAAGAAGAACCAGAAGTAGGAGAAGAAGGAAGAGGATGATGAAGAAGAAGAAGAAGAAGAAGAAGAGTATGAAGAAAGAAGAAGGAAGGAAGAAGGAATAGAAGAAGAATAAGGCGAAGAAGAAGAAGAAGAAGAAGAAGAAGAAGAAGAGGAAGAAGAAGAAGAAGAAGAAGAAGAAAATGAAGAAGAAGAAGAAGAAGGAGAAGAAGAAGAAGAAAAAGAGAAAGAAGACGAAGAAGAAAAAGTAGAAGATTTAGAAGAAGAACAAGAACAAGAAGTAGTAGAACAAGACGAAGAAGAAGAAGGTGAACAAGGAAAAGAAGAAGTGGAAGAAGAAAAAGAAAAGGAAGAAGTATAAGAAGAAGAAAAAGAAGAAGAAGAAGAAGCAGTTGAACAAGACAGTAAAAGAAGAAGAAGAAGAAGAAGAAGAAGATGAAGGGGAAGAAGAAGAAGTGGAAGGTAGAGGTGGTGAAGAAGAAGAAGGGGAGGGAGATGAAGAACAAGAAGATTAAAAAGAAGAAGACAAGGAAGAAGAAGAAGGCAAAGAAGAAGAAGTTAATGAAGAAGAAGAAGAAAAGATGAACAAATAGAAGAAGAGGACAAGAAGAAGTAGAAAATGAAGAAGAGGAAGAAAAAGAAGAAGAAGAAGATGAAGACGAAGAAGAAAATGAAGAAGAAGAAGAAGAAGAAGAAGAAGCAAGAGAAGAAGAAGAAGAAGAAGAAGGAGGAGGAGGAGGAGGAGGAGGAGGTGGAGAAGAAGAAGAAGAAGAAGAAGAGGAAGAAGAAGAGGATGAAGCAGAAGAAGAAGAGGAAGAAGAAGGAGAGGAAAAGAAGTAGAAGAAGAAGAAGACAAAGAATAAGAAAAAGAAGACAAAGAAGAAGATAAAGAAGACAAAGAAGAAGAAGAAAACAAAGAAGAAGCAGAGGAAGGCGAAAACGATAAAGAAGAAGAAGATGAAGAAGAAAAAGAAGAAGAAGAAGAAGAAGGAGAAAAATTAGTAGAAGAAGAAGAAGAAGAAGAAGAAGGAAAAGAAGAAGAAGAACAAGATGAACAAGAATGAGACGATGAAGAAGAAGAAGAAGAAGAGGAAGAAGCATAACAAAATGAAGAAGAAGAGAAAGAAGAGAAGAAGATGAAAAACAAGAAGAAGAAGAAGAAGGAGAAGATGAAGAAGATGAAGAAGAAGAAGAAGAAGAGGAACAAGACGGAGACGAAGATGAAGAAGAAGAAGTAGAAGAAGAAGAGGATGAAGAAGAAGACAAAGAAGAAGAAGAAGAAGAAGAAGAAGAAGAAGAAGAAGAAGAAGAAGAGGAAGAAGGAGATGGAAAAGAATAAGAAAGAGAAGAAGAAGAAGAAGATGATGATGAAGATGAAGAGAGAGTAGAAGAAGAAGAAGAAGAAGATGTAGAAGAAGAATACAATGAAGAAGAAAAATAGGAAGAAGAAGAAGACGAAGGATAAGAAGAAGATGGAGAAGAAGAAGAAGAAGAAGAAGAAGATGTAGAGGAAGTTGAAGAAGATGATGAAGAAGAAGAAGAAGACGAAGAAGAAGATGGAGAAGAAGAAGATGAAGAAGAAGAAGAAGAAAAAAAAAGAAGAACAGAAGAATAAGAAGAATAAGAAGAGGAAGAACGAGAAGTAATAGTAGAAGAACAAGAAGAGGAAGATGAAGAAAATGGAGAAGATGAATAAGAAGAAGAAGAAGAGGAAGAAGAGGAGGAAGAAGAAGAAGAAAAAGAAGAAGAAGAAGAAGAAGAAGAAGAAGACAAAAAAGAAGACAATGGAGAACACGAAAAGAAGAAGAAGAAGAACAGGATGAAGAAGAAGAAAAAGAAGAAGATGAAGAAGGAGAAGAGGAAGAAGACGAAGGAGGAGGAGAAGAAGCAGAAGATTAAGAAGTAGAAGAAGAATACGAATAAGAACAACAAGAAGAATAAGATGAAGAAGAAGAAGAAGAGGAAGAAGAAGAAGAAAATAAAGAAGAAGAAGAAGCAGAAGAAGAAGAAGAAGAAGAAGAAGGAAAGGAAGATGAAGAAGACAAAAAAATAGAAGAAGAAGAAGTAGACGAAGAAGAAGAAGATCAACAAGAAGAAGAAGAAGACGAAGAAGTAGAAGATGAAGTAGTAGAAGAAGAAGAACAAGGACAAGAAGAAGAAGAAGGAGAAGGTGAAGAAGAAGAAGAAGAAGAAGAAGATGAAGAGAAGAAGAAGAGTAAGAAGGAGAAGAGGAAGAAGAAGAAGTAGAAGATGGTGAAGAAGAAGAAAGAAGAAGAAGTGGAAGATGGTGAAGAATAAGAAGAACATGAAGAAGAGCGAGAAGAAGAAGAAGAAGAAGAAGAAGAAGAAGAACATGACGAGAAAGAATTTTTTGAAGAAGAGGTAGAAGAAGAATAAGAAGACAAAGACGAAGAAGAAGAAGTAGAAGAAGTCAAAGAAGAAGAAGACGATGAAGAAAATGAAGCGAAGTAGTGGAAGACGAAGAAGAGGAGGAAGAAAAAGCACAAGAAGAAGAAGAAGTAGAAGAAGAAAAAGTAGGGGAAGAAGAAAATGAAATATAAGAAGAAGGCTAAATAAGACAAACAAGAAGGAGAAGGAGAAGATGATGAAGAAGAACAAGAAGAAGAAGACGAAAGAAGAAAAAGACGAAGAAGATGAAAATGAAGAAAAAGAAGAAGAAGAAGAAAAAGAAGAATTAGTACAAGAAGGAGAAGAAAAAGAAGAAGGAGAAGAAAAAGTAGAAGAAGAAGAAGACAAAGAAGAAGCCGAAGAAGGAAAACAAGAAGATCAAGAGTTGAAAGAAGAAGAAGGAGAAGAAGAAGAAGATGAAGAAGCAGAAGGAGAAGAAGAGGAAGAAGAAGAAGAGGAGAAGAAGAAAGAGGGCAAAGAAGAAGAAAAAGAAGAGGAATACAAAGTAGAAGAAGAAGAGGAAATACAAGAACAAGAAGAGAAAAGATGAAGAAAAAGAGGAGGAAGAAGAAAAACTTGAAGCAGAAGAAGAAGAGGAAGAAGGAGAAAAAGAAGAAGTAGAAGATGAAGGAGAAGAAGAAGAAGAAAGAAAAGGCAATGAAGAAGTTGATGAAGAAGAAGTAGATAAGGAAATAGATGGTGAAGAAGGATAAGAAGAAGAAGAAGTAGAAGAAGAAGAAGAAGAAGAAGATAAATGAGAAGTTGAAGGGGGCAGAGAAGAAGAAGACAAAGAAGACGAAGACAAAGAAGGCAAAGTTGAAGAATAAGAAGAAGAAGAAGAAGGCCAAGAAGAAGAAGAAGGCCAAGAAGAAGAAGAAGAACATGAAGAAGAAGAAGAAGAAGAAGAGGGAGAAGTAGAAGAAGAAGAGGAAGAAGAGGAATAAGGGTGACAAAATGAAGATTAAGAAGACGAGGGAGAAGAAGACAGAGAAGAAGAAGAAGAAGAAGAAGTAAAAGAAGAAGAAGAAGAAGAAGATGTAGGAGAAGAAGAAGAGGAAGAAGTAGAAGAAGAAGAAGAAGAAGAAGAAGAAGAAGAAGAAGGAGAAGAAGAAGAAGAAGAAGAAGAAGAAGAATTAGTAGAAGAAGGAAAAGGTGTAACAAAAAAAGAGGAGCAAGAAGAAGATGAAGAAGAAGAAGATGAAGAAGATGATGAAGACAAAGAAGAAGATGAAAAAGAAGAAGGTAAATTTGAAGAAGAAGAAGAGGAAGAAGAAGAAGAAATACAAGAAGAAGAGGACAAAGAAGAACAAGTAGAAGAAGAAGAAGAAGAGGAAGAACAAGAACAAAAAAATAAAGATTTAGAAGAAAGAAGAAGAGGAAGAAGATGAAGAAGGCAAAGAAGAAGAAGACAGAGAACAAGAAGATGAAGAAGAAGAAGTGGAAGAAGAAGAAGTGGAAGAAGATGAAGATGAATAATAATAATAATAATAAGAAGATGATGAAGAAGAAGAAGAAGAAAAAAAGTGGAGAAGAAGAAGAGCAAGAAGACAAAGAAGAAGAAGAAGATGAAGAAGAAGAGGAAGAAGAAGGAGAAAAAGAAAAAGAAGCAGAAGAAGAGGAAGAAGAGGGAGAAAATGAAGAAGAAGAAGAAGAAGAAGAGGGAGAAGAAGTTGGACAAGAAGAAGAAGAAGTTGTAAAAGAAAAAAGAAGGGGATGAAGAAGTGGAAGAAGAAGTAGAAGTAGAAGAAGAGAGGAAGAATAAGAAGAAGAAAAAGTTGGAGAAGAAGAAGAGGAAGAAGTAGAAGATGGAGAAGAAGAAGAAGAAGAAGGAGGAAAAGAAGAAGTAAAAGAAGGAGATGATGTAATAAAAGAAGAAGAAGAAGAAGAAGTAGATGATGAAGAAGAAGAAGATGAAGAAGATGAGAAGAAGACAAACAAGAAGATGAAAAAGAAGAAGAAAAATATGAAGAAGAAGAAGAGGAAGAAGAAGAGGAAGAAGACGAAGAAGAACAAGAAGAAGAGGAAGAATAAAAACAAAAGAAAGAAGCAGAAGAAGAAGAAGAAGAAGAAAAAGAAGGAGAAGAAGAAGAAGAATAAGAAGAAGAATAAGAAGAAGAAGGCAAACAAGAATAAGTCTGAGAGCAAGAAGAAGAAAAAGAAGAAGAAGAAGAAGAGGAGGAAGAAGAAGATGAAGAAGATGAAGAAGATGAAGAAGAAGAATGACAATAATAATAATAATAATAACAATAAGAAGACAAAGAAGAAGAAGAAGTGGAAGAAAAAGTAGAAGAAGAAGAAGTGGTAGTTAAGGAAGAAGAGGTAGAAGAAGAAGAAGAAGGATAACAAGAAGAAAAATAAGAAGAAGAAGGTGAATGAGAAGAAAAAGAAGTCTAAGAAGAAGAAAAAGTTGAAGAAGAAGAAGGTAGGAAGAAGAAGAAGAAGAAGAACAGGAAGAAGAACAAGACGAAGAAGAAGAAGAACAAGAAGAAGAAGAAGATGAAGAAGAAGAAAAAGAAGAGACAAAAAAGTACAAGATGAAGAAGGAGAAGAAGAAGAAGAAAAAGTAATAGAAGATGAAGACGACGATGAAGAAGAAGAAGAAGAGGAGGAAGTCGGTGAAGAAGAAGAAGATGATGATGATGAATAGAAAGATGAAGAAGAAGAAGATGAAGGAGAAGATGAAAGAAGAAGAAGAAGAAGAAGAAGAAAGAAGGAAAAGAATAAGAAGAAGAAGATTAAGGTGTAGATGATGATGATGTTAATGAAGTAGGAGAAGAAGAAGAAGAAAAAGAAGGAGAAGAAAAAGAAGAAGAAGAAGTAGAAGAAGAAGAGGAAGAAGTATATGAAGAAAAAGATTGTGAAGAAGAAGAAAAGGAAGAAAAAGAAGAGGAAGAACAAGAACAAGAAGAAGAAGAAGAAGACGAAAAAGAAGAAGATGAAGATGAGGTAGATGAAGAAGAAGAAGAAGAAGAAGAAAAATAATAAGAAGAAGAAGAATATGAAAAAGAAAAAGAAGAAGAATAAAAATAACAAGAAGAAGAAAAGGAAGAAGAAGAAGAAGAAGAAGAAGAAGAAAAAGAAGACAAAGAAAAAGAAGAAGTTGAAGAAGAAGAAAAAGAAGGGGAAGAAGAAAAATAAAAGAGGAAGAAGAAGAAGAAGACACATATGAAGAAGAAGAAGAAGAGGAAGACATTGAAGAAGAAGAAGAAGAAAAAGAACATAAAGAAAAAGAATAGAAAGAAGAAGAAGAAGAATAAGAAGAAGAAGAAGAAGATGAAGGAGGAAAAGATTGAACAAGAAAAAGAAGAAGAAGAAGAAGAGGAAGAAGAAGAAGAAGAAGAAGAAGAATAAAAAGAAGAAAATGAAGAAGAAAATGATGACGATGAAGAAGAAGAAGATGATGGAGAATAACAAGAAGAAGAACAAGAAAAGACGGAGAAGAAGAAGAAGAAGAGGAAAAAGAAGAAGAAGACAAAGAGAGAGAAAAAGAGGAAAAAGAAGAAAAAAAAGAAGAAGACGAAGGAAAAGAAGAAGGACAAGTAGAGGAAGAGGAAGAAGAGTAAGAGGTAGAAGAAAAGGAGGAAGAGGAAGAAGAAGAAGAAGAAGGAGAAGAAAAAGACGAAGATGAAGAAGATGAAGAACAATAAGAAGAAGGAGAAGAAGAAGAAGTAGAAAAAGAAGAAGAAGAAGAGATAGTCAAAAAAGAAGAAAAAAAAAAGGAGGATGAAGGGGAAGAAGAAGAAGTAGAAGACGAAGAAGAATTAAAAGACAGAAAAAGAAGACTAATAAGAAGGAGAAGAAGAACAAGAAGAAGAAGAAGAAGATGATGATGAACAAAAATTAGAAGAAGGAGAAATAGGAGAAGAAGAAGAAGAAGAAGAATACAAAGAAGAAGAAGTTGAAGTAGTAATAGTAGAAGAAGAAGAAGAAGACAATAAAGAAGAAGAAGAAACGAGAGAAGAAGATGAAGAAAAAGAAGAAAAAGATGAAGAAGATGATGAAGGAGATGAAGAAAAGGAAGGAGAAGACAAAGAAGAATAAGAAGACAAAGAAGAAGAAGAGAAGTTGAAGAAGAAGAAGAAGGACAACATGATGAAGTGGAAGAAGAAGAAGATGGAGAAGAAAAAGGAGATGAAGAAGCAGAAGAAGTAGAAGAAGAAAAACAAGAACAAGAAGAAGAAAAATAAAAAGAAGAGATGGAAGAAGAAGAAGAAGAAGTAGAAAAAGGAAGAGGAGAAGAAGAGGAAGAAGAAGAAGAAGAACAAGAAGAAGAAGAAAAAGAACAAGAAAGAGAAGAAGAAGAAGAAGGAGAAGTAGAAGGAGAAAAAGTAAAAGAAGAAGAAGAAGAAGAAGAAGAAGTAGAAGACAAAGAGTAAGAAAAAGAAAAAAAGAAGATTAAAAAGAAGAGGAAGAAGATGAAGAAGAAGAAGAGGAAGAAGAAGAAGATGAAGAAGGAAAAGAAGAAGAAGAAGAACACAAAGAAGTAGAAGGACAGGATGATGAAAAAGAACAGGAAGAAGAAGAAGAAGAAGAAGAAGACAAAGATTAAGAAGAAGAAGAAGAAGAAGGAGAGGAAGAAGATGAAGAAGAAAAAGGAGTAAAAGAAGAAGAAGAAGTTGAAGAAGAAGTAGAAGAAGTTGAACAAGAAGTAGAGGAAGAAGAAGAAGAGGAAGAAGAAGAAGAACGTGAAGAAGTGGAAGTAGAAGACAAAGAAGAAGAAAAAAAACAAAAATGAAGAAGAAGAAGAAGAAGTAGAAGAAGAAGAAGACAAAGATGAAGAAGGAGAAGAAAAAGAAGACGGTGAAGAAGAAGAAGAAGATGATGAAGAAGGCGAAAGGAGAAGATAGAAGAAGAAGAAGAGGATGAAGAAGATGAAGAAGCAGAAGAAGACAAAGACGAAGATGATAATGATGATCGTGAAGAAGAAGAAGAAGAAGATGGAGAAGAAGAAAAAGAAATCGAATAAAAAGTAGTAGAAGAAGAAGAATAAGAAGAAGAAGGAGAAGAAGAAGAAGAAGTTGAAGAAGAAGAAGAAGAGCAAGAAGAAGAAAAAGAATAATAAGAAGAAAAAAAAAGAAAAAATGGTAGAAGAAGAAAAAGAGGTAGAAGAAGAAGAAAAAAAGAAGTAGATGATGAAGAAGACAAAGTTGAAGAAGATGAAGATGAAGAAGTAGAGCAAGAAGAAGAAGAAAAAGAAGAAGAGGAAGAAGAAGAAGAGGAAGAAAAAGAAGTAGAAGAAGAAGTAGAAGAAGAATGAAAAAAAGAAGGAGAAGCAAAAGAAGAAGAAAAACAAGACGAAGGTGAAAACTTAGATGGAGAAGAAGAAGATGAAGAAGAAAAAGAAAAAGATCAAGTGGATGAAGGAGGAGAAGAAGAACATGAAGAAGGGTGAGAAAAAGACAAAGAAGAAGAAGAAGAAGAACTAGAAGAAGATGCACAAAAAGATGACAAAGAAGATATATCAGAAGAAGAATAATGGTATGAAGAGGAAGACAAAGAAGAAGACGAAGAAAAAGATGAAGAACAGGAAGGAGAAGAAGAGGAAGAAGAAAAAGAGGAAGAAGAAAAGGAGGGTAAAGGAGAAGAAGAAGTAGAAGACGACGACGAAGAAGAAGAAGACAAAGTAGAAGATGATGATGAAAAGGAAAGCAAAGAAGAAGGAAGCGAAGAAGAAGAAGAAGAAGATGTGGAAGAGGAAGAATAAGAAGAAGAAGAAGAAGAAGAAGAAGAAGAAGAAGAATATAAAGCAAATGGAGGAGGAGAAGAAGAAGACGAATAAGAAGAAGATGAAGATGAAGAGAAAAAGATAATGATGAAGAAGAAGAAGAAGATGACGAAGAAGAAGAAGAAAAAGATGAAGAAGAAGAAGAAGAAGAAAAAGATGAAGCAGAAGAAAAAGAAGAAGAAGAAGAAGGAGAAGATGAGGAAGATGAAGAACAACAAGATGGTGAAGAAGAACAAGAAGAAGAAGAAGACGATGAGGAAGAAATAGAAAAAGAAGAAGAAGAGGAAGAAGAAAAAGGAAAAGAAGAAGTAGAAGAATAGGAGAAAGAAGAAAAAGATGAAGAAGAAGAAGACAAAGAAGAAGAAAGCGAAGAAGAAGAAGGAGAAGAAGAAGAAGAGGAAGTGGAAGAAGAAGAAGAAGATGATGATGATGATGATGAAGAAGAAGACTATAAAGGAAAAGGAGGAGGAGAAAAATAAGACAGAGAAGAAGAAGACGAAGAAGAAGAAGACGAAGAAGACGAAGAAGAAGAAGATGATGAAGAAGAAAAACAAGATGACGAAGAAGAAGAAGAAGAAGAAGAAGAAGAAGAAGAAGACAAAGAAGAAGAAGAAGGAGATGAAGAAGGTGAAGGAGAAGTTGAAGAAGGCGAAGAAGAAGAAGATCGAGAAGAAGGAGAAGTAGAAGAAGAAGAAGAAGAAGAAGTTGAAGAAGACAATGAAAAAGAAGAAGAATAAGTAGAAGACGAAGAAGAAGATGAAAAAGAAGAAGAAGAAAGAGAAGAAGAAGAAGAAATGGAAGAAGAGGAAGGAGTGGAAGAAAAGGAGGAAGAAGAGAAAGACAATGAGCGAGAAGAAGAAGAAGATGAAGAGAAGAAGATGAAGAATAAGAAGATGAAGAAAAAGGGGAAGAAGAAGAGAATGAGGAAGGAGAAGAAGAAGAACATGAAGAAGAATAAGAAGAAGAAGAAGAAGAAAAAGAAGAAGAAAAGGAAGAAGAAGAATAAGAAGAAGGGGAGAAGGAGAAGAAGGAGGACAAGAAGAAGAAGAAGAAGAAGATGAAGAAGAAGACGAAGAAGAACAAGAAGAAATAGAAGAACAAGAAGGAGAAGAAGAATAAGAAGAAGAAGAAGAAGAAGAAGAAGCAGAAGAAGAAGAAGAAGAAGAATACGAAGACGAAAAAGGAGAAGAAGAAGAATGAGAAGAAGAAGAAGAGGAAGAAGAAGAATATGAAGAAGAAGGAGAAGATGGAGAAGAAGGAGATTAAGGAGAAGAAGAAGAAGAAGGAGAAGCAGAAGACAAAGAAGAAGAAGGTAAAGGTGAAGAAGGTGAAGAAGAAGAAGAAGCAAACAAAGAAGAAAAAGATGTAGAAGAAGAAGAAGAAGAAGAAGAAAAACAAGAAAAGGATGAAGAAGAAGGGGTAGAAGAAGAAGATGATGAAGAAGCAGAAGAAGAAATAGAAGGAGGAGAAGGAGAAGAAGAAAAAGAAGAAGATGAAGAAGAAGAAGAAGATGATGATGATGATGATGAAGAAAAAGAAGAAAAGAAAGAGAAGAAGAAGAAGAAGAAGATAAAGAAAAAGAAGAAGAATTTGAAGAAGAAGAAGAAGAAGAAGAAGTAAAAGAAAAAGAAGACAGAGAAGAAGAAAAAGGAGAAGAGAAAGAAGAAAAAGAAGAAGTTGAAGAAGAAGAAGAAGAAGAAGTAAAAGGAAAAGAAGATGGAGAAGAAGAAGAAGGAGAAGAGAGAAGAAAAAGAAGAAGAAAATGAAGAAGAAGAAGAAGAAGAAGAAGAAGATGAAGGTGGAGGAGGAGGTCGTGGGAAAGAAGAAGAAGAAGAAGATGAAGAATAAGATGAAGAAGAAGATGAAGAAGATGAAGAGGAAGAAGAAGAAGAAGAAGAAAAAGAAGAAGAAGAAGAAGAAGAAGAAAGAGTTGTAGTAGAAGAAGAAAAAGAAGATGATGTTGACGAAGATTAAGAAGTGAAGAAGAAGAAGAAGAAGAAGAAGAAGGAGAAAGCAAAGAAGAAGGAGAAGAAGAAGAAGAAGAAGAAGAAGAAAAATAAGGAGAAGAACAAGTTGTAGTAGAAGAAGAAGACAAACAAGAAGAAGAAGAAGAAGAAAAAGAAGAAGAAGAAGAATAAGGAGAAGATGAAGTAGATGAAGAAGAGGTAGAAGAAGACAAAGAAGAAGAAGAAGACAACAAAGAAGAAGAAGAAGGTAAAGTAGAAGAAAAAGAAGAAGAATGAGTGGAAGAAGAAGAAGAGCATGATGATGATGCAGAAGAAGAGGAGAAGGATGAGGAAGAAGAAGAAAAAGAAAGAGTAGAACAAGGTGAAGAACAACAAGAACAAGAACAAGAAAAAGAAGAAGAAGAAGAAGAAGAAGAAGAAGAAGAACAAGATCAAGAAGATGAAGAAGAAAAAGAAGAAGAACCAGAATGCGAAGAAGTAGAAGAAGAAGGAGAGGAAGAAGAAGAAGAAAAAGAAGAAGATGAAGAAGAAGAAGGAGAAGAAGAAGGAGAGGAAGATGAAAAGAAGAAGAAGAAAAGGAAGTCCAAGAAGAAGAGCAAGAAGAAAAAGCAGAGGTTGGAGAAGAAAAAGAAGAAGAACAAGAAGGAGAAGAATAGGAAGAAGTTGAAGAATTAGCAAAAAAATATTATAAAGGAGCAAAAAAGGAGAAAGATGAAGAAGAATAGGAAGAAGAAGAAGAAGAAGAAGAAGTTGAAGAATAAGAGAAGAAGAAATAGAAGAAGAATAAGAATAAGAAGAAGAAGAAGAAGAATAAGTAGAAGAAAAAGGGGAAGAAGAAGAAGAACGAGAAGAAGAAGAAGAAGGAGGAGGAGAAAGGAAGAAGAATAATAAGAAGAAGATAGGAAGAAGAAGATGTAGAAGAAGAAGAAGAAGAAGAAGAAGAAGAAGAATAAAGAAGAAGAAGAAGAAGAAGAATAATAAAGAAGAAGAAGAAGAAGATGAAGAAGAAGAAGAAGAAGAAGAAGAAGAAAAATTAGTAGTAGTAGTAGTAGAAGAAGATGAAGAAGAAAGGAAGCAAAAGAAGAAGAAGCGAAGAAGGAGATGTAGAAGAAAAAGAAGATGAAGAACAAAAAAGAAGAAGAACAAAGAAGAAGAAGAAGATGAAGAAGAAAAAGTAGCAATAGTAATGGTCGAAGAAGATGAAGAAAAAGAAAAAGAAGTAGGAAAAAATAAGAAGGAGACCAAGAAGGGAATAGGAGAAGAAGCATAAAATGAAGAAGAAGAAGAATAAGAGAAAGAAGAAGAAGAAGAATAAGAAGAAGAAGAAGAAAAAGAAGAAGAAGAAGAAGAAGAAGAAGATGAAGAATAGGAAGAAGATGAAGAAGAAGAAGAAAAAGAAGAAGAAGAAGAAGGAGAAGAAGAAGAAGAAAGGAAAAAGAAGAAGCAGAGAAGAAGTAGGGAATGAAGAAAAAAAATAAAGAAGAAGAAGAAAAGAAGGAGAAAAAAGGAGTAATAGAAGTAGAAAAAGAACAAGAACAAAAAAAAGAAGAAGAAGAAAAGGAAGAAGAAGAAGAGGTGGAAGAAGAAGAAGAAGAAGAAGATGATGATGATGATAATGAAGAAGAAAAAGAAGATGAAGAGGAAGAAGAAGAAAAAATATAAGAAGAAGAAGAAGGCGATGAAGTTGCAAAGAAGAAAACGAAGATGAAGAATAAGAAGAAGAAGAAGAGGAAGAAGAAGAAGAAGAACACGAAGAAGAAGAAGATGAGGAAGAAGAAGAAGATGGAGAAGAAGAAGAAAAAGAAGAAAAAGAAGAAGAAGGAGAAGAGGAAGGAGATTAAGAAGAAGAAGAAAAAGATGATGATGATAAAGAAGAAGAAACAAAAAGAGAAGAAAAAGAATAAGAAGAAGAAGATGAAGAAGAAGTAGACGAAGAAGAAGAAGAAGAAGAAGAAGAAGGAGATAAAGAAGAAGTCAAAGAAGTACAAGAAGGAGAAGATGAAGAAGAAGACCAAATTATGAAGAAAATGAAGAAGTAGTAGTGGTAGAAGAAGAAATAGAAGAAGAAGAAGAAGAACATGAAGAAGAAGTAGAAAAAGAAGAGAAAGAAGAAGAAGAAGAAGAAGAAGTGGAAGAAGAAGGATAAGAAAAAGAAGAAGAAGAAGAAGGAGAAGAAGGAGAGGAAGAGGTAGAAGAAGAAGTAGAATACAAAGAAGAAGAAGTAGATGACGAAGAAGAAGAAGAAGACGTCAAAAAAGAAGAAGAAGAAGAAGAAGAAGACGCAGAAGAAGGAGAGGTAAAATAAAGAAGAAGAAGAAGAAGAAAAACAAGAAAAGGAAGAAGAAGAAGGGGTAGAAGAAGAAGAAGATGAAGAAGTAGAAGAAGAAATAGGAGGAGAAGGAGAAGAAGAAAAAGAAGAAGAAGAAGAAGAAGACGAAGAAGAAGATGATGATGAAGAAAAAGAAGAAAAGAAAGAGAAGAAGAAGAAGAAGAAGAAGAAGAAGAAGACAAAGAAAAAGAACAAGAAGTTGAAGAAGAAGAAGAAGAAGAAGAAGAAGTAAAAGAAAAAGAAGACAGAGAAGAAGAAGAAGGAGAAGAGAAAGAAGAAAAAGAAGAAGTTGAAGGAGAAGAAGAAGAAGAAGAAGTAAAAGAAAAAGAAGATAGAGAAGAAGAAGGACAAGAGGGAAGAAAAAGAAGAAGAAAATGAAGAAGAAGAAGAAGAAGATGATGAAGGAGGAGGAGGTCGTGGAAAAGAAGAAGAGGAAGAAGATGAAGAAATGTTACACCCATGTGTTTGATGAGTCAAGCATAAATGTGTATATTTTTTTTGGGCTTGATTTTAAGTAAAATTTTTAATAATTAATTAAATCAAGCCATGTATTTTAGATGTCTAAAATAATGTCCTCTAAGGGCCTTGAGGTCATGGCATACTTCAAGGAAATTTAAGACATGCACAAGATTTTTTATAATTGAATTCCTTTTTATTTCTCTTGAATTTGATATGTCCAAACTTTGAGATTATGAGGCACACTAGTAGTATTAATATTTAAAAATATTATAAAGTTATTTAATACTGAATTTTTATTTTTGGGCCAAGCATATTTGACAAAATGTATAAACATTGGTATTTGATTTTTTAATATTATTTTGGAATTTTTTTCATGAATTTCTTTTCAAAGCTATTTAAATAACTTATAATACTATAAGAATATAAAATTATTTTTATACACTTATATTCAAATTTTTGGCACAAAAATTCGTCAAAAATACCCTAAAACAGCTGAAGTCTCGGGAAAATGCACTGTAGCAATGGGCAGGTCGACCAGGCGCGAAAACAGCCCGTCCAGGTCTTTTAGAAATTAAAAATTTAATCTAAAAATAAAAATTTGGTTGACCCGAAATGGCCGAACCAAGCTCGCCGAGAGGAGCTCGGCTAGTGCTGGTCAACGGTCAAATCCACAGTGCCTGTCTAAGCCAAGGCCGCCCAAAGCCCACCGAGAGGAGCTCGGCTAGGTCAAACTGCAACGACGGTCAACGGTTAATAAACAGTGCATGGCTAAGTCAACCCAAACAAGGTGGTGAAGTCCCGGTCAAGGAAGGGGGGAGCCAGCCCCGCAGAGGCTCGAAAGCTACGGGGCGCAAATTCTTTATAAAGCAATGCGCCAATTTCATTTCTGTAGTGTGGGACTAAAAATCCCACCTTATAACTTCGGGAGGATCCAAAGGCGCAGATCAAGCCCGCCCAAATCCAACGGGCGAGAATTGTTTCGAATGGCTGTTTCGCAAGGTTAATCGGCGCCGTTCGTTCAGCGCGCGGATCTAACGCTCTAGATCAAAATCGAACAGCCGTTTAATCGGCGTCGTTCATTCAGCGCCCGGATCCTACGCTCTGGATTAAGCTCGAACGGTAAAATGCGTAAATCAATCTGTGCCGTTCGTTTTTGGGCCTGGATTGGACGGTGGCTGCTTTCCGTCCGTTGCCCAAACGGCTAATTATTTTTTGGAGCCGTTGGGGGTGTTTTTAGAGCTCAAACTTGAGCTCTATAAATAGGGAAAATTGATGTATTTTTTAGTTTAACCTTTGCTAAATTTTCCAAAGATTTCAGATCTTAAAATTCGAGCAATCAAGCAAAAACGGTGCATCCAAGCTCAAAAAGCAAAGCGACAAGAAGGCTATTGGAATTAGAGGTTTTTCAATTATTTCTCAATTTCTATCCCTCTAATTTGTCGATTTTGTGTGCCTCCTCTTTTCTCCTATTTCTCTTAAGTTATTTGCCAATTTTTCGTATTTTTCGTTTTGGGCCAAGGGCATCCCGGCAGTTGTGCAAAAGCCCCAGGTTTGAGTTGAGCCCGGTAAAAACTCAAGTAGGTTTGGGATTAGCCGTTGTAAAAATCCCAAGTAGGTTTGAGGTGAATCGTAGGAAAAGCTCACTTGTAATCGGTGCATTTAGTGGACTTTTCCCAACATCGGTTGGGGGTGAACGTAGACTCGGTTTTGAGTCGAACCACTTAAAAATTTTTGTGTTCAACTCTCTTTACTCTTGTTTAAAGGTTTTTAAGTTTAATTTCGAAATTCATAAAATTTTAAATACACAATTTACCCCCCCTCTTGTGGGATTTTCTTAGCATGAAACACTTCAATTGGTATCAGAGCAAGGAACCCTAAATTACGTGAGTAACATCACGTGGGAGATCCTCTTGTGCTAAGTGAAGGTTTTTTCACAATTTTTTTTGTTTGTTATTTTGTATGGCTTCCTCTTTGGTTGAAATGAGTGCAACCTTATGTGAAGGTTTTTTCTCAAATCGGCCTCCATTATTTAAAGGAGAATTTTACTTATATTGGAAAAATCGTTTTAGAATTTTCATTCAATATATTGATTTGGAGTTATGAGAAGTCATGACAAAGCCTTGTGAACTTCTTAGAGATTCTTCTACTGATGAAGTCAAGCCCTTTAGTGAGCTTAACATTGAGCACAAAAGATTGGCTCAATTAAATGCTAGGGCATTGAACTATCTTCATTGTGGAATTTCTCCTAGTGAGTTTACACAAATCATGAATTTGCATACAGCTTTTGAGGTATGGAAAAAACTTGAAGTAACTTATGAGGGTACCTCACAAGTGAAAGAGACTAAGATCAATATCCTCATGCATGACTACGAACTATTTAGAATGAATCAAAATGAAAGTATTAAGAGCATGTTTTTGAGATTTAATGATATTACAAATGGATTGGCAAACCTTAGGAGGGCATTCTCAAATGGTGACCTTGTTAAGAAAATTTTGAGAATCCTTCCAAAGGAATTTGATCCACTTGCAATGGCTATTAAAGCTGCTAAGGATCTTAGCAAACTTTCATTGGATGAACTCCTTGGGGAACTTCTTATTGCTGAAATAGAAATGTCAAGGAGACTTACGGAAGAGGCTTCCACAAGTAAGTTAAAGTATGAAAGAAGAAAGGAAGAACCAATGGCTTTCAAAGCCACCAAATGCAATTCGGATTCCACTTCCACCTCCTCCTTGGATTTAGAGGATGAGGTAAGTTTCCATGTTAATGGTTTAGCTAAAAATTTGGCAAAGTGCTTTCTTAATAGGAAATGGAAGAAGAAAAGCAATAAAGAGAGGAAGAGGCCACCAACTTGTTTTGAGTGTGGTCAAACCGGTCATATTAAACTGGAATGTTCAAAACTCAAAGACAAGCATATGAAGGAGGAAGAAAAGAAGAAGAAGAAGAAGAACTTGAAGAAAAAGAAAGCATTTCAAGCTACATGGAGTGCCTCCAAAGATTCAGACATTTCAAGCTCAAGTGGAGGAGAAGAAGGAATGATTTGCTTTATGGCAAATGAGGCTTCCTCAACATCCTCAAGTGAAGAAGAAGAAGAAAATGAGGTAAGCTCTTGGACAAGAGATACTCTTGAAAATAATTACATTGAAATTATGAATAAATTAACTTCCTTAATGAATGCATATAAAAAATTAAAAAAAAAGTATAAAGAAAAGGTTGAATTGCTCGATTTTGTCATGAAAGAAGATGAAAAGAAAAGATTAGAAAATCAACATATATGTGATGAAATGGCATCTCTTATTATTGAAAATACTTCTTTGAAGCATGATATTTTAGTCTTAAAAGAAAAAATACAATCTTTTGAGCATGTTAGAGAAAATAAAAATACACATGTTTCAAATGCTTATTATCATTCACATGCTTTCCATTTCAAAAAACCTAGAAATTTGAGCATGCCTAGACCATCAAACATTGTTTGTTTTTATTGTTGTAAGCCTGGACATACTATAAAAGATTGCTCCTTTAGAAGAAATATGTATACATAAACACAAAATGTTAGATGGATTGTTAAAAAAAAGAACATGCAAGTACCATTTAGGATTCAACCCAAGTTTTCTTGGGTTCCTAAGAGCATGAATTAAAAGACTAGAAGAAAAGGTCTTCAAAATATTTGGAGACATTTTAGGATAGGTTTATGATATTTAGAAAACTCAAATTGATGATTTCATTTAGTGTTATACTTTCTAATTTAAATTTTACACCTTATACAGTCAAAACCAAGGAGAAAATCGAAATCCACATCTTGGGTATTGGATAGTGGATGCTCAAGACACATGACTGGAGACAAAAGTAAATTCAAATCATTGATATCGGGTCCAAATAGGAAGGTGACCCTAGGAGACAACACAAAGAAAAGAATAATTGGAATTGGAGATGTAAGTACGACAAACTTTACCCTTTCAAATGTATTTTTAGTAGAAGGCTTAGAATTTAATTTGATTAGTATTAGTCAACTTTGTGATAATGGATTTGATATTGTTTTTAATACAAAAGCTTGCAAAATCATGAAAAATAATGTTGAACTACTTATAGGTAAAAGAAAATGTGATACATATGTAATTAGTTTTGAACAACTAGAAGCTAGTGGTTTGGAATGCCTAGTGACCCAATCTAATGAGAATTCATTATGGCATAGAAGATTAGGCCATATGGGATACTCCACCTTGAAGAAGATTACAAAATTAGATGTAGTTAGAGGCCTTCCAAAACCAAGCAAGTCAAATTGGGAGTTGTGTGAATCTTGCCAAAAGGGAAAACAAGTTAAATCCTCTTTCAAATCTCAAAATGAATTAACAACTAGTAGACCTTTAGAAAAAATCTACTTAGATCTTTTTGGACCAATACAACCTTTGAGTTTAGGAGGAAAACAATACGGATTTGTCATACTTGATGATTTTTCTAGATATACTTGGGTGATTTTTCTTAGACATAAAAATGAAGCCTTTGAGAACTTTGAAGATTTGATTAGAGAGTTAGAAAGACAACATAGTCTAAAATTAATTTGTATGCAAAGTGATAATGGGAGTGAATTCAAGAATGAATATTTTAGTGAGTTTTGTAAAGAGAAAGGAATCAAACATCAATTCACATGCCCATATACACCACAACAGAATGACATTATAGAAAGAAAGAATAGAACATTAGTTGAGATGGGTAGAACCATGTTAGCCGAATAAAACTTACCCAAATATTTTTGGGCTGAAGCTATTAGCACGGCATGTTACATAATAAATAGGGTTAATTTGAGACCAAAATTGAAGAAAACTCCTTATGAATTGCTAAGGAAGAAGAAACCAAATCTTAGTTATTTTCATGTTTTTAGTTGTAGGTGTACTATTCTTAAAAATGAGAGAGCAAACTTAGGAAAGTTTGATGAGAAGGCAAGTGTAGGAATCTTTTTAGGGTATTCATCAATTAGAAAAGCATATAGAGTTTTTAATCAAGAATCACATAAAATAGAGAAAACAATGCATGTTGTGTTTGATGAGACAATTCAACTAGTCAGTGAAAAGCATTTAGAAGATGAAATAGAATTAGTAAAGAATCTAGATTTAAATAAAGAAAAAATAGAAAATCTAAAAATAGAAAAATAAAAAGAAAATAATTTATCTAAAGGATGGAAATTTGCAACCTCACATCCAAAGGATTTGATTATAGGAGATGTGAACCAAGGAGTGAAGACTAGAGCTTCAATTAGAGATATAGATCATAGTGCCTTATGTCATTTTTTGAACCCAGTTCTATAAAAGAAGCCCTTGTGGATGATTATTAGGTTCAAGCTATGAATGAAGAGTTAGACCAATTTGAAAGAAATCAAGTTTGGGAATTAGTACCAAGACCTAGTGATCAACAAGTAATTGGTATTAGATGGGTCTATAAAAATAAATTAGATGAAAATGGTGTAATAATTAGGAATAAGGCTAGACTTGTTGCTAAGGGATATAGTCAAATAGAAGGTATTGATTTTGAGGATTCATTTGCACCCGTAGCTAGGTTAGAAGCAATTAGATTAATTCTAGCATATTCATGTTATACAATCTTTAAGTTGTTTCAAATGGATGTAAAAAGTGCTTTCTTGAATGGGATAATAGAAGAAGATGTGTTTGTAGAACAACCCCCAGGTTTTGAGGATCATGGACAAAGTAATTATGTTTATAAGCTTAAGAAAGCTCTTTACGGCCTTAAGCAAGCTCCACGTGCATGGTACCATAGGTTGAGTAACTATCTAGTAGATAGTGGCTTTAGAAAAGGTAAATCGAATACTACATTATTTCTAAAGTCATTAGGAGATGATTTATTAATTGTTCAAATTTATGTTGATGATATTATTTTTGATAGCACAAAAGAAGAAATGTGTAGAGAATTTGGAGATCTTATGACTAAGGAATTTGAAATGAGTATGATGAGTGAGCTAAATTTCTTCTTAGGGCTATAAATAAAACAACTAAAAGATGGCATTTTCATTTCTCAAACAAAATACTTGAAAGAAATATTTAAAAAATATGGCTATAAGAATATGAAAATTAGGAAAATTCTCATCAATCAATCCACTCATTTTGATCTAGATGAACAAGGGAAAACAATAGATCAAAAATTTTATAGAGGACTTATAGGATCTTTATTGTACCTTACAGCTAGTAGACCTGACATTCTATTCAGTGTTGGATTATGTGCTAGGTTCTAAGCAAATCCAAAGGAAAGTCATTTGAAAGCTGTTAAAGCAATTTTCAAATATTTAAAGGGAACCATGACACTAGGATTATGGTATCCTAGAAATGAACTCTCTTGTGAGCTCGTTGGCTATACAGATTCAAATTTTGGAGGATCTAGAGTGGATAGGAAGAGCACATCAGGAACATGTCAATTTTTAGGACATTGTCTTGTTTCATGGTAAAGCAAAAAACAAAATTGTATAGCCTTATCAACAACAGAAGCTGAATATGTTGCAGCTAGAAGTTGTGTTGCTCAAATACTATGGTTAAGATAACAACTTCAAGACTATGGTTTAGAAGTCACACATATACCTATTAGAATTGACAATACTAGTGCATTAGCATTAGTTAAGAATCAAGTTCATCATTCTAGGACTAAGCACATAGATGTTAGATATCACTTTATTAGAGACCAAGTGGCCAAAGGATTAGTAGAATTAGAGTATGTTCCTACTAAGCTTGAATTGGCTGATATTTTTACCAAACCCTTACCATCGGAGCAATTTCAAACATTGAGAGAACAATTAGGAATTTTAGACATTGCTTAGGGTTCACTCCCTTTTGATGGTGTCAAAGGGGGAGAATAGTTAGAAGTGAGGGGGAGAATCAAAATATGCATCAAGATAAGGGGAGCATCAAGATAGGGGGAGCATATTTTTTTTCTCCCTATGAATTGTATTTTAAACACTTATTTTTATTTAAAACATTTGTCTTGCCATCATCAAAAGGGGGAGATTGTTACACCATTGTGTTTGATGAGTCAAGCATAAATGTGTATATTTTATTTGGGCTTGATTTTAAGTAAAATTTTTAATAATTAATTAAATCAAGCCATATATTTTAGATGTCTAAAATAATGATCTCTAAGGGCCTTGAGGTCATGGCATACTTCAAGAAAATTTGAGACATGCACAAGAGTTTTTATAATAGAATTTCTTTTTATTTCTCTTGAATTTGATATGTTCAAACTTTGAGATTATGAGGCACACTAGTAGTATTAACATTTAAAAATATTATAAAGTTATTTAATACTGAATTTTTATTTTTGGGCCAAGCATATTTGACAAAATGTATAGACATTGGTATTTGATTTTTTAATATTATTTTGGAATTTTTTTTATGAATTTCCTTTCATAGCTATTTAAATAATTATAATACTATAAGAATATAAAATTATTTTTATACACTTATATTCAAATTTTTGGCACAAAAATTCGTCAAAAATACCCTAAAACAGCTGAAGTCTCGGGAAAATGCACTGTAGCAATGGGCGGGTCGACCAGGCGCGAAAACAGCCCGTCCAGGTCTTTTAGAAATTAAAAATTTAATCTAAAAATAAAAATTTGGTTGACCCGAAATGGCCGAACCAAGCTCGCCGAGAGGAGCTCGGCTAGTGCTGGTCAACGGTCAAATCCACAGTGCCTGGCTAAGCCAAGGCCGCCCAAAGCCCACCGAGAGGAGCTCGGCTAGGTCAAACTACAGCGACGGTCAATGGTTAATAAACAGTGCATGGCTAAGTCAACCCGAACAAGGTGGTGAAGTCCCAGTCAAGGAAGGGGGGAGCTAGCCCCACAGAGGCTCGAAAGCTACGGGGCGCAAATTCTTTATAAAGCAATGCGCCAATTTCATTTCTGTAGTGTGGGACTAAAAATCCCACCTTATAACTTCGGGAGGATCCAAAGGCACAGATCAAGCCCGCCCATATCCAACGGGCGAGAATTGTTTCGAATGGCTGTTTCGCAAGGTTAATCGGCGCCGTTCATTCAGCGCGCGGATCCAACGCTCTAGATCAAAATCGAACAACCGTTTAATCGGCGTCGTTCATTCAGAGCCCGGATCCTACGCACGGGATTAAATCGCGGTAAACGGTAATCGCGAGATTTAATCCGTGCCGTTCGATTACGCGCCCGGATCCAACGCTCTGGATTAAGCTCGAACGGTAAAATGCGTAAATCAATCTGTGCCGTTCGTTTTTGGGCCCGGATTGGACGGTGGCTGCTTTCCGTCCGTTGCCTAAACGGCTAATTATTTTTTGGAGCCGTTGGGGGTGTTTTTAGAGCTCAAACTTGAGCTCTATAAATAGGGAAAATTGATGTATTTTTTAGTTTAACCTTTGCTAAATTTTCCAAAGATTTCAGATCTTAAAATTCGAGCAATCAAGCAAAAACGGTGCATCCAAGCTCAAAAAGCAAAGCGACAAGAAGGCTATTGGAATTAGAGGTTTTTCAATTATTTCTCAATTTCTATCCCTCTAATTTGTCGATTTTGTGTGCCTCCTCTTTTCTCCTATTTCTCTTAAGTTATTTGCCAATTTTTCGTATTTTTCGTTTTGGGCCAAGGGCATCCCGACAGGTGTGCAAAAGCCCCAGGTTTGAGTTGAGCCCGATAAAAACTCAAGTAGGTTTGGGATTAGCCGTAGTAAAAATCCCAAGTAGGTTTGAGGTGAACCGTAGGAAAAACCTCACTTGTAATCGGTGCATTTAGTGGACTTTTCCCAACACCGGTTGGGGGTGGACGTACACTCGGTTTTGAGTCGAACAACTTAAAAATTTTTGTGTTCAACTCTCTTTACTCTTGCTTAAAGGTTTTTAAGTTTAATTTTGAAATTCATAAAATTTTAAATACACAATTCACCCCCCTCTTGTGGGATTTACTTAGCACGAAACACTTCAAAAATAAGATGAAGAAAAACATGAAGAAGATGAAGAGGAAGAAGATGAAGAAGAAGAAAAAGAAGAAGAAGAAGAAGAAGAAGAAGAAAGAGTAGTAGTAGAAGAAGAAGAAGATGGTGATGTTGATGAAGAATAAGAAGTTGAAGAAGAAGAAGGAGAAAGCGAAGAAGATGGTGAAGAAGAAGAGGACAAAGAAGAAGAAGAAGAAGAAGAAGAAGAAGAAGAAGAAAAATAAGAAGGAGAAGAACAAGTTGTAGTAGAAGAAGAAGACAAAGAAGAAGAAGAAGAAGAATAAGGAGAAGATGAAGTAGATGAAGAAGAGGAAGAAGAAGACAACAAAGAAGAAGAAGGAAAAGTAGAAGAAAAAGAAGAAGAATGAGTGGAAGAAGAAGAAGAGCATGATGATGATGCAGAAGAAGAGGAGAAGGATGAGGAAGAAGAAGAAAAAGGAGTAGAACAAGGTGAAGAACAAGAAGAAGAAGAAGAAGAAGAAGAAGAAGAAGAACAAGATCAAGAAGATGAAGAAGAAAAAGAAGAAAAAGAAGAAGAACTAGAATGCGAAGAAGTAGAAGAAGAAGGAGAAGAAGAAGAAGAAGAAAAAGAAGAAGATGAAGAAGAAGAAGGAGAAGAAGAAGGAGAGGAAGATGAAAAGAAGAAGAAGAAAAGGAAGTCCAAGAAGAAGAGCAAGAAGAAAAAGCAGAAGTTGGAGATGAAGATGAAGAAGAATAAGAAGAAGAAGAATAGGAAGAAGTTGAAGAATTAGCAAAAAAAGATTATAAAGGAGCAAAAGAGGAGAAAGATTAAGAAGAATAGGAAGAAGAGGAAGAAGAAGAAGTTGAAGAATAAGAGAAGAAGAAATAGAAGAAGAATAAGAATAAGAAGAAGAAGAAGAAGTAGTAGAAGAAAAAGAGGAAGAAGAAGGAGGAGGAGGAGGAGAAAGGATGAAGAATAATAAGAAGAAGATAGGAAGAAGAAGATGTAGAAGAAGAAGAAGAATAAGAGCAAGAAGAAGAAGAAGAAGCAAAAGAAGAAGAAGAAGAAGATGAAAAAGAGGAAGAAGATGAAGAAGAAGAAAAAGAAGAACAAGAATGAGTAGTAGAAGTAGAAGAAGAAGAAGAAAGGAAAAAGAAGAAGAAGAAGCAGAGAAGAAGTAGAGAATGAAGAAAAAAAATAAAGAAGAAGAAGAAAAGAAGAAAAAGGAGTAATAGAAGAAGAAAAGAATAAGAACAGGAAAAAGAAGAAGAAAAAGAAGATGAAGGCAAAGCAGAAGAACACGAAGAAAAGGAAGAAGAAGAAGAAGAAGAAGATGATGATGATGATAATGAAGAAGAAAAGAAGATGAAGAGGAAGAAGAAGAAAAAATATAAGAAGAAGAAGAAAAAGGCGATGAAGTTGCAAAGAAGAAAACGAAGATGAAGAATAAGAAGAAGAAGAAGACGAAGAAGAAGAAGAAGAACACGAAGAAGAAGAAGATGAGGAAGAAGAAGAAGAAGAAGAAGGAGAAGAAGAAGAAGAAA